>OY992886.1:44050853-44088353 GCA_963921405.1 Cepaea hortensis
TTCGGGGTAGACTTGATCTCCTAGGACTTGAAGTCTGCGCAGAACAATTCTGGCAAATACTTTTCCAACAATACACAGAAGTGAGATACCCCTATAGTTGTTGCAGTCGCTCCGATCGCCCTTGTTCTTGTACAGTGTTATGATGCTTGAATCTTTGAAATCCTGTGGGACTTGTCCTTCACGCCAGCATAGCTCTATTAGCTGGTGGATCTGTATAGTGAGTGTGTCTTGCCCACTCCTGATAACCTCTATTGGAATCCCATCCTTACCTGGAGCCTTGCCAGATGCAAGTTCATTTATAGCACACTTAACTTCTGTTAAGGTGGGAAGTGTGTCCAGGTGGTCAAGATTTGGTAGAGCCTCTATGGCGTTGAGGGCATCATCCGCTAGTTTGGTCTCACTTGAGTAAAGCTCCAAATAGTGCTCTACCCATCTGTCCATCTGCTGTTTCTTATCAGTGATGATTTCTCCAGTCATGGTTTTCAATGGTGCACTTCTTTTGATCACTGGACCACAGGCTTTCTTTATTCCTTCATACATGCTTCTTATGTCTCCCTTATCACTTGCGATTTGAATGGACTCACATAACTTGATCCAATAATCATTTGCACACTGCCTGGCAGCCTTTTGCACATCCTTCCTAGCTTGCCTAAGCTCACTCAGAGTGCTACGCGTTGGTCTTTCCTTGTTTCTTAAGAGAGCTTTTTTCTTCTTATCAATCAAGGGCTGCAGAGTCTCGCTGTTGGCCGCAAACCAGTCCTGCTTCTTATGATCCACAGTGCCGTAAACCCCTACGGCAGTTTTATAAAGAGTTTCCTTAATTTGACCCCACTTTTCATTTACTGTACAATTTTCTGGTGTATCAGTGAAAGCGTCTTCAAGTTGCTGTTGAAACTGAAAGCACTTTTCAGGATCATGAGTGTTAATAATATTAATCCCGAGGCTAGATTTGTGTTTAGCTGTGTAGATTCTCTTTGGTCTCAGTCTAACCCTTGCAACAACCAAAGAATGATCCGTATCACAGTCAGCACTGTGGTAACTACGAGTCAATGATATATGGTTCAGATGTTGTCTCCGTGTGATGATGAAGTCCAGCTGGTGCCAATGGCCGGATCTTGGATGTTTCCATGTGACCTTATGCATCTCTTTTGTTTTAAAAAAAGAGTTTGTAATACATAGGTCATTACTGGTGCAATGCTCCAGCAGCCTTTGCCCATTTTCATTCATGCGACCGATGTTGTATTTTCCAAGGCACACTGGCCATGAACTCGAGTCCTTGCCCACACGAGCATTGAAATCACCGAGCATATAAATGTAGTCAGATTTTGGAACTGCCTTGATCACGGAGTCTAACTCCTCATAGAACGAATCCTTCACATCATCAGAGGAATCGAGTGTCGGTGCATATGCAGTAATAATGGTGGCAAACCCACAAGAGGTTGCCAAGCGCAGGGATAATAGTCTTTCATTTCCTCCTGCTGGAATTTCAATCATTCCCAGTAGCGAATTCTTCACTGCAAAGCCCACACCGTGTTGCCTTTTATCTGCCTGCCCTCTACCCTTCCAGAAAAAGGTGTAGTTGTTTTCCCTGAGTGACCCTTCCTCAGCGAGGCGAGTCTCCTGCAGGCCAGCAATATCAATGTTAAGACGATTGAGTTCGGCATCAATCACAGCCGTTTTTCTCACATCGTCAATATTGGTCAAGTCAGTGGAAAATCCTGGACACATGGTTCTCACGTTCCAGGTTGCAAGCCGTAGCTTGAGGTTTCTATTTTTATTTTTGTTTGTACCTGGTGCATTGGTTTTACAGCCTGCGATTCAGATTTTGTCCTAGCCCCAAGCACCCATTGAAGCAGGCAGGCTGTGGCGGATCAGCACCCAATTGGCTGGGGGCTGCCCAGCTTGAGGCGGGCGGTAGCTGATCAGTGACACCTATAGGTGTCTCCCACCGTCAGAGGCAACGCGTGGCGCCCCATGTCTACGCCAACTGACAAGGACTTATAACCCGTAACAGTTGCCTCTCGCTTTGATTCCGAGACCAGTTAAGACCAGGGATGGAGTTATTGCCTCTCCATAGCACAAAGCCTGGGCTAAAATATAGAGATCATGTGTTGCCCATGCAGCATGATCCCTCTCTCGGCCTGCCTAGTTCACTCCAGAGGAAAGGTAACACCCCTACATCTGGAACAAGACAAGCTGCAGAAGCTGCCGGATCAGCAAAGCAATGCTCTAACTGTCCGCCTGTCGGAGCTTCGATCCTAGACCAGTCGCCAACCAAGGCTTAGGGCCTGGTCTGCCCTGCCATGACAATTTTGTCTTTAGCTTGCATTTCCTCGCACCAGGGTAAGGCTTGTACCCTCCCAATTGCGCTCTTCCGCCCGAAGCCGTTGGCACAATGTGGGGTGTCGGGTTTGGTAAGCGCCGCCCAACGTTCAGCGCTAACAGAAACCAGGTAGTACCGTCTACTGTTATACGGTAGCTCAGTCATATCTGACTAAGACCTGACTATCATGTACAGCATATAGACTTGAACTAATTGTACATAAAGGTTTCACCTTTAACTGCATCTGTTTGTGATACCTTGTACAATGATATCATTACACTGAATACAACCACATAGTTGGCACATGATATCATTACACTAAATATACCCACATAACTGTCACATGAAATCATTACACCTAATATAATTACATGGGTATCACATGATATCATTATGCTTAATACAATTATGTGGGTATCACATGATATAATTACACTGAAAACAACCAAAGTGCTGTCACATGGTATCATTCCACTGAATACAACCATATATAGTTGTCAAATGATATAATTCCACTAAATACAACCTCATAGTTGTCACATGATATCATTCCACTGAATTCAGCCACATTATTGAGGAGCGGCTGGCCGAGTGGCTAGAACGCCGGACTCTCATTTGGGAGACCCGGGTTCGATCCCTCGGTAAGGTGTTGGATTTCTTTCTGTCGGGGGCAAAAAGAAAATCCTAACCTGCACAGTTCGCGGCGACCGCACTAGCCGGGCGGCCTGAATTCCTCAGACTCAAAGACCCCTCTGCCATACACCGCAAGGTACTATATTGGCAGTAAATGACAGTTTTGTTGTTGTTGACAGTTGTCATATTATATCCTTCCATTGAATACAACCATATAGTTGTTACACGATATTATTCCACTGAAAACAACCACATTTATTGAGTCTGTTCAAGACTGTGAATACTAATTTTCCCCGAGCCCGCTGTTGGATCCACTTCTAACACATCTTGCAATCGATAAGTGGCACTAGCAGGAGCAGGAAAAGAAGAGGGGGAGTAGTTTGAAAAGGTCGAGAAGACGAAGAAGATGAAGTGCCAACACACCACCGAGAATATACAAAATAAACATTAATTTGGGTCTTACGGAGACGGGAAACCATAGACAACAGTGGCACATGAAGATCTTTAGCGGAAAGAATCATTGAACGGGGACTGTTTGCATTATTCACTATGACACAGCATTCGACAGGATATCCTGGAACACAATGGTTTAGATCTGGAAAAAAAATATGAGAGAGACAAAGTAAGCAGTCCATAAACTGATTTTCAATGTATACCTTAAAAAAGAAGCAGCTTATCAGTTAAAGAGTGAAACAGAAAGGCAATATCAATTAGAAGAGCAGTGTACAGGGATGTTTGCTGTTCCCGGGCTTTTGTCCTTGGAATCGTGAGTATAGTGTTTAAGAATGGGTAGATTATCACGGCTTGGAGAGAAGTGTGCTGTAGGGAGAGAGCAGAGGATCTGGTAGACACTCAACATTCTGAGGAAAGTGTGCTGTAGGGAAAGAGCAGAGGATCAGGTAGACACTCAAAACTCCGAGGAAAGTGTGCTGTAGGGAGAGAGCAGAGGATCTGATAAACACTCAAAACTCCGAGGAAAGTGTGCTGTAGGGAGACAGCAGAGGATCAGGTAGACACTAAAAACTCCGAGGAAAGTGTGCTGTAGGGAGAGAGCAGAGGATCAGGTAGACACTCAAAACTCCGAGGAAAGTGTGCTGTAGGGAGAGAGCAGAGGATCTGATAAACACTCAAAACTCCGAGGAAAGGCCAGACGGACATATAATCAGACTGCTAATGGTACCATTAGTATTAGGACTCTTCGCTGACTGTTGCAGATGAAGACGAACACGTATTCGAATGTCCCGAAAGCTGTGATGTAAGCTCTAGACACAACTCTACTCACGTGTACTGCAATTTTCAACGGGTAAATGTTAAGTAGTGCAAGCTATCAGGTAAAGGTGTTTGCTTAATGATACAACAAAGTATGGGACAACAATGTGCAGAATAAAAAGCAAAAAAAAAAAACACTGACTGGAACTACTGTCAAATGTTGATTGGGTGGACTCGTTAGATGTGTTTCCAACCTATGTGTATCTTCCATGTGGTATATTTTTTTCGCAAGCTGTCAACGTCGCTGTGAATATTCCCCGCAATACCATTTCAAGATTATCACTGCAACAGTGCTAGTTTGTTTCCCACTTCTAAAATCCTAATTTTACAACAACAGACTCATATTCGGATAGTCAAAAGCTTGGACGGGAAAAACTGATATAAAAACAGCAATGACCAGTTCACGGCCTCATTGTGCATACCACAAACTCATCGTCACTAGAAGAAGGCCGACTGTGAATGCAGGAATTAGTAGCCTCTAAAATCTATATGAACACAAGATAGAAAAGCAAGTCGAGGGAAAGAAGGACCAACAAACCAGCAGCCATTGTATTTGGAAACCCTACCAAATCTAGGACCTGAAATCTTGGTGTTGATATGGGAGCCATTAAAAAAGAATGAAGGTAAACACAATAATATATTTCATATCACGCTAGTCAGTGATCCCTTTTTTCAAGAAGTCTGTGAGGCAATGTGTTGTAAACCACGTGATTATTCCTTAAAAAATTAATTAAGTAGAAACTAAATATTATATTCAGTTATCATAGTCATGGATAAACTGTACATTGGGATAAAACACAGTGAGGTTTCTTCTAGTTAAACAACTTATTTATTGTGTAAGCATTAGACCTAGGTTGTACAAGTTGTTTCTTAAGGAGTTAAAACTATACCAGCCCAGATTTAGAAGTGATTAACTTAAGATTTAAGAATCTTAGAATACTTAGTTCAGTAAAAAGAAACTATTGTACATGTGTCAACACTGGTAAGAGAAATTCGTGTAATGTGTAACAGAAAAATACATGCGCACATGAGATGTACATAGATTTCTGTATGGAACATAATTTTGGGTGTTGGCTAAAAGCACCCATGTGGTGAGTCAAATATATTATCATTGTTGCTAAACATGTGGAATTAATATTTGTGAGCAGCATAATAATGCTTAATTAACCGCCACGGAAGAATGGTTAGGATTCATAATGAATGAATGTGGATTGAATGTACCCCATAATTCTATGTACTCGAGAAGAGCATGCATGTGTTGATCCATGTGCAATTTCATTATTTTTAAAACATGAGGAATCATAATTTGTGAATCTCATAATTATGCCTAATGATCACTGTCAACGTTCTAAAGACCTAGGGAAATGAAACTCGGGTTCAGACAGGCAACAAACTCCATTCTGATACTTTCTGATATAATTTATTCACAGTAATCTGGCGAAAAATAGGTTTCGCAGCCAGTTACGATATTTACATTATCACAGGAGTTCATAACAAAGAAATCATACACATAACCATCACAGCAAAACTCTATCAACTATCTTATAATCAACAATCCTTAAATACACTTGGCTTCTATCTATCAAGTCCACCTTAAGCTAAACCCTCCTTCGTGGTCGGAGTCCAGTCGCCGTCTGCCCTTCGACGGGTGTCCGGCGGACACAGGGTGTAACTCTCTTCGAGCTTCTCGTGGAACAGGTCCTGGCACGCTGTAGGCGGGTTCCACCTGTGTCCACGGAGCTGTAGGCAAACTGACCCATCATTCTCGAAGTCTCTAGATTGTTCGGGCGTTCGAGTGGTTCTGTTTACTTCCCTTATATTGTGGTTATATCCCTTCTATAAATCCCTTCTAACTTTATGTTCATACCTATTCCATGTGAGACTTTGACAAGGTTCCCCTCCCCGCCGTTCTTGTGGGTTACAATATGCTAATTAGTCTGAACTAATTCTGTCATGGGATCACATGAAGTTGGTGGTTGTAGTTTCGTGGATGGGAACTTAGCAATCTATATACTTGCACTAATAACTCATGTATTTCCCCGTACAACAATTCAGGGTGATTGCTGAAGAGCTCCAATCTCTTCCATATTCTTAAACCTGCTTATCCGACCGAAGTTCCCTGACGCTTACAGTTGTATTTGCAACCGCGTCCTTCTCAAGTATCCATATGATACCAGGATAATGAACTCTGTATTAGAGAGTTTCATCAAGACAAATTGTCTTGGCTTATTTAAGAACACCTGCAATTCTTGTCCTGAATGTGTATTTTGATACACATTTACTTCCGTTTGTTTTATAGTGCCCAATATATATAATTACTTTTGTTTTCTCCCAAGTAACTACTTATGTTCTTGTTTGCCTGTTAGTGTGTCTACTCTCTCTTTAATTGCTGTAATAAAGTGTATGTTATGTTACTTGTTAGTGTTTAGTTTTGTGAGTGTATGTTTTACCTAATGTATAAGTGTGTGCTACGTGTGTGTATGTGGTGTGTAGTATACTTCTAAGCGTCACGAGTTGGAATATCCTTTATCTTTTTTTTTTTTTTTCCAAACGTTTATTTTATAAAAGAAATGCATGCATATTTACAATGTGTAATGTGTGTTTCTTGTTTGTGTATATCTCAGAGCGTTGTCGTTTGTTAGTGTTAAGTGTCATACCACATGAAACATATACATACATATACCTTTATGATAATATAACATCTATGGCATAAGTTCAAATTGTTTTTTTTTTTTTTTTTTTAAAGTTCAAAGCGGGCTTATTTTTATTTTAAAATGGTAAACAATTTTAATAATGCATTGTGTAACTGAGTGAGCGAAAAGTGGATAAAAGGATGAATGAATGCATTAAAACAAAAAGTTTGAATATTAGTGCGCTTTTTTGCACACATGTTTTTTTTTGTGTGTGATCCTTTGTGGAATATCCTTTATCATGAATTACGCCATCTGTGTAAAGCATGAACGGGGCATTCAAACAGTGATTCTCAGAATAATACTACTGTATTTAATACTAAACATATATACACAATTTAGACAAGTGTTACATTTGACATCAAAACGCAGACAAATTAAAATGAATACTTTTTGCGTACAATTTGTCCGCTCAGTATATCGCTCTCTCATTTAATTCATTTACTCTCTGATTCGTACACCTTTCATTCAACATAGTATGTTGTTAAAATATACAAATTAAGTTGAGGTAAATGTTGTCGCCCTTAGAAAAAAACTTCGGCGATATATTATATTTAAAGCGCCAAGTACTATTTGTACTGGTGGTAACAAAAATGGTTTATAAGTTAAATTGGAATAGTTTTAGGAAGACAATTTTGAACATGAATGAAAATGTTTATGACATATTATGATAGAAAATGGGAAATTGACATGTTCACGTATTGTATACATATAATAATATAATAATTTAATACATATTTAACTAATCAAATTACACTAATTAAATCCATCGACGATCCGTGTGTTGTCGTTCTTTGTCCGTGTGTTTTTCAAATGATGTTACAGTTCATAGGTAACGTATTGGTGTCACATTTCCGTGTAGTTATTTCTCACATGTCGTAATAGTCATAATATCGTTGCGGTTATGTCCGATGTTCTGTTCCGTTAGTTGGCGAAGTCCATCAAATTCACTCGTATGCAAAGTTCGTAAAGTTCACATAGTATCGTTATGTTCTGTGGTTGATGAAATAAATTCACAACTCTTAATCTGCACAGTTCGGATTGTTTATGCTGCACTGTCAATTGCCAATGTGGCATAATACAAATTTAGTGGTTCTATAATTTTGGGTCATTCAACGTTTCATGTTTGTGATAGCTATACCTAACGTATTGAATAGGCTGTCTATATTTCTGCAGTTCTACAGTAAGTGTAGAGGTACACTGAATGTTATGGAACAGAATAAAATATTACAGCTTATCATATGGCAACTAATCAACGTAAATAGTGTCAATCTGCTGGTTCTTTGGCTTGCCTTCTCTAATGACCAGCAGTGGCGAATTAACTGTGAAGACAACGAAATGGGTGCCAAGAAGGAACTTACGTAGTTGGAGAACACAGAAAACCAAACTTAAGGCGTCCAACTCAGCTGTTGAATACCTGGTTTCCGCCGCTTTCAAGTTTCGGCTAACATACAGGATTGGATGTTTCACGCCTTCATATTCTTGCATTAGACATCCTCCGATCGCGATAGCACTTGAATCTGTGGTTAATATAAATGGTAAATCTATGGTTGATAATCTGAGTATGGGTGGATTGGAAAAAATAGATTTCAATTTGCAAATTGTATTCTCTAAACTGACACTCTTACAATTCCAAACAATACATAATTGTATGGGTATTGATGTAATCTTCTTCTTCTTCTTCTTCTTCTTCTTCTTCTTCTTCTTCTTCTTCTTCTTCTTCTTCTTCTTCTTCTTCTTCTTCTTCTTCTTCAGCGTTCCGATCCATTGAGGTTCTTTGCTGCAAATACAATCCGTCTCCATTCGTCTCTCTGGTGGACCTTCTCTTGCCAGTCGTTGATTCCAAGTGCTTGTAGGTCTGTACATGTATTATCTCTCCACCGCCTTCTTGGTCTACCTCGGGGTCTACGGTCATTTATTTCCTGAGTGTAAGCGAGTTTTGTTTCCCTATTATCTTCCATTCTTTCTATATACCCCAGCCATTGTAGTCTATTAGCCTTCATGATACCAGTGATTAGCGGGGACTTAAACAGATTATAAATGTCTTTGTTACTTCTTCTTTTCCACTCTCCACTTTGTGTATCCCTAATGGGTCCAAAGATGCGTCTTAAAATTTTGTTCTCAAAGGTTTGTAACAAGGCTTCGTCTCCTTTCGTTGTACTCCAGGTTTCAGAGCCATACAGCACAACTGGTCTGATCAGTGTTTTGTATATTGTGATTTTGGTGTTACGAGATAGCGCCTTTGATTTTAGTAGATGTTGTAGTGCATAGTATATCTTATTTCCAGAGTTGATTCTAGTTTGTATTTCTTCCCTTATGATGTCGGAGCAGTTGAAGATAGTACCCAGGTATTTGTATGTTTCCGTTCTTTTAATGGTCATATTATCTATTTGTATGTGGCCAGAGTTTTTAGCCATTCCGTCTCTTGAAATTACCATATATTCTGTCTTATCTTGGTTGATAACCAGCCCCATCTGTTGGGCTTTTTCCTTTAAGTGAGTCAATATTTCCAATGTCTTTTGTTCACTTTGACCTATAATATCTATATCATCTGCATAACCAAGCAGCTTGGATGTTCCTCCAATATCACATTCCTCCTTTACCTTCCTTACAACTTTCTCTAGAGCCAGATTGAAGAGTAGCGGCGATAGTGCATCACCCTGTTTCAAGCCAGATGTTATTTGGAAGGGGTCTGATTTCCTGCCTTTATATGTTACTATATTATAAGTATCTTCCATGCATAGTCTGGTCATGTTGATTAACTTCCTTGGTATTCCAAATTCCTGCATAGCATTCCATAGACTATTCCTATGGACACTATCATAAGCCTTTTTAAAATCCACAAAAATGTTATGGAGATCTCTTTTATATTCCCAATGTTTCTCGGCTATTTGTCGTAAGATAAATATCTGATCTATTGTTGATCTGTTTTGTCTAAAACCCGCCTGGTAGTCACCTAATATGTCTTCTGAATATGGTTTTAGTCTATTTAGTAATACTGCGGATAGTATCTTATAGCTTGTGGACAGTAGTGATATTCCTCTATAATTTCCACATTGGAACTTGTCTCCTTTCTTAAAGATAGGTATCAATAATGACTCTTTCCAGTCATGGGGTAATTCTTCTGTCCTCCAGATTTTTATTATTAGTTCGTATAGCTTTAGATGTAATGCATGGCCACCCGCATTTATAAATTCAGCAGCAATTCCATCAGTCCCAGTTGCCTTATTGTTTTTAAGTCGTGTGATTACATATAGGATTTCCTCAAATGTAGGTTCTTCAATTTGTGGTTCGCATGTTAGAACCTCTTCTTGTGAGAAAATGTTACTTGGAGCTTCACAATTTAGTAATTCAATAAAATATTCTTTCCATGTGTTGCACATTTCCTCATTGGTATTTATCATATTCCCATTTTTGTCTTTTAAACCATATGTGTTTTGTTGGTGCCCTCGTTTCATTGACTTCAGTTCTTTAAAAAAATTTCTGGATTCATTTTTCTGGTGATTAGTTTCCATATCTTTGATTATATTACTCATATATTCTCGCTTCTGCTGTCTGACTATTTTTGTAGCCTCTTTACATTCATTTCTATAATGCTCTTCCTTTTGGATGTTATTGATGTCATTTAACCATACATGTCTGGCATTCTTCTTCCTAATGACTGCTTCTTCACATTTTTGATTGAACCATCTGTTCTTTCTATGCGTGGTTAACACACCGAGACATTATTCTGCGTTAGACTGAATTGTATTCTTGATGTTCAACCAAGTTTGGTCAATGCTTTCCTCCAAAGGGTTTTGCAGAGTTTCAAGTTTACATTTTATTTCATCTGTAAATTTCTCTTTGACTGTAATGTCTTGCAGTTTTTCTCTGTTATATGTTGGGTGTAATCTTTGTAATTTAGCATAGAAAGCTCTCTTAAGTTTTATTTTAAATTTTGCTCCAACGAGGAAGTGGTCACTGTGGCACTCAGCTCCTCTATAACTTCTGACTTGCTGTATGTTTGATGCATTTCTGTTGTTAATTATGTAATAATTGATGTAATAATAAGTTTAAATAATGTAAGAGGGAAAATGAATTTACAATGGTCATATATCAGAGTTATATGGAAAATTTTGCACCAATAGGAGTTAATGAACTGTACCATGGTTTTTCCTCTTTCAATATGGCGCAATGTTGACTGATATATGAATGAGATGGTAATTATGATGGAAAATTCGTTTGTTATCCAGATAGTGGTGAGAGATATATTTTTAAAGATAGGTCGTGTTGTTGCAAGTTGTGTTAACAGCAAAAGTAGCAAGAGTGTCAGTAGTTTGTCTTTGTTCATTCTAATGTTTGGTGAAAATGATTGTTTACTCTTGTTGGTTGAGGTGTGTGTTTCAAAGAAATTGTTGTATTTGTCTGCTAAGCTGGTGGATGGTGAGTTGAAAATGATAGTCTTTGTGCTGATGGATTTCGACTAGCATCGTTTGCTGTTTCTCTTCATGCAATAAAGCAGTTTGTTTGTATGCACTCGTTTCTGACTTAGATTTTGTGTTAAGTCAATTGTTTGTGTTTGTTTATTTGCATACTGTTTGCTTGCATGATTGATGTTTGATGATGTTATTTCTGTATCTGCATAACTTTCTGCAGATTTATGTGTTGTTTCTGTTTTTATTTTATGTGTCATTGATCGATGATAAATTTGTGATGAACACATATGATGACACTTGTTTGTTAATAATATTTCTTTGTCACTAGTAGTGTCCCTTAGACATCCTTGTATTTCTTGGTTATGTTTTCTGGAATTAATCATGTAACTGTTTCTTGTTTCCAGAGAAAAAAATTGGTTCGACTCATAGAGTTAGAAATTCTGAGTTCTCTCAGTTGTTGGTTTGGTAACTACGTTTTTGTCTTCACGAGAAACTGTCCGTAATGTGAAGTTTTCATTGTCTTGTGTAGTACTGTCGTTAAGAAGTACTGTCGTTGCTGTGCTTCTGTCATTGTTGTTCCTGGCATACTATGGTTTCGGTTGGGAGTAATTTGACAGAGTCGAGTCGGTTTGTAATGACTCGTCAAGTTGTTCGTCGTGGTTAAGAAAAGTTGTTGCTATTGTGTCGTTGACTTCGTCGTTTCCGTTGTCAAGAGAATATGTCGCTAAAGTTGAATTGTCATTGTTGTTCTTGTCAATGTCAATGTCGTTTCTGTTAGTCTGGTTAGTGTCCCCTGTTATCTCTGTTTGGTTGTTTATGTGGGTTTTCTGCGTCATTTGTCTGGTCACTATGTTGGCGTTTTCTGTCTGTTGTTGCACATTTACAGGTTCATACTATTGCTCTTTGATGGCATCCTCAATTCGAGGTTTTATGCCGATGATGTCATTTACAGATTTGATCGCCCCTGTGTTGTGCACCTGTGTGAATTCGTTTGGAATTCCGTCATTGGTGGTCTCCCTTATGCTTTTGGCAATTAGAGACATAAAATTGTGTTCTTTTGTTCTGGGATCACTGCTTGATGTTTGAATGCAGTTTTTCCGTTCCCATTCTTTGATATCTTCTTCAGAACAGGATTTTATGTTGGGTAGATCCCCGAGAATAATCTCTGCGCAAGGATTTTCTAACACCGCGCACAGCACTTGTCCTGACACAAAAGGTGTTTGAATTTCGGCCAGTGCCAAGGAGTATCTTTCGATGGTACCTGCGAATGTGCGACATGTCACATAGTCGTTTGTGTAGTCTTTGTCATTAATTAACGTCTTTTTAATGCCAACCAGAGTCGCTCCGCTATCGCGCATGAGTGTACAAAGTTTGTTATTTACAAAACCTTTGACAAATTTTAACTTGCCTTTTGACGCTAAGGCTGCGTTGGCCATTTCGTTGGATATAGGAATTGTATGGCCACATTCAAGGGTGGTATCCAACTGGAACCTTTTACATGTGTTACAGGTGTTATTCTTGATGGTATTAATGACTTCTAAAGCATTCACCGATTCATTCTCACTTTCATTCTTGATGTCACACTGATTCAGCTCTTCGATTTCTTCATCCGTAGATGTATCTACTAATGCTGCATTGGCCTGTTTCATCATCTTGCGGCCGTCACAACGTCCGCTATAGTGGCCGTACGCAGAACAAAAAAAAAAACACTTAACTGCTCTCCTATTGGCGTTTCTTTTGTTTCTTTGTTTTTCTACCATCATTTGGAGGTTGTGTGGGTAGGTTGATGATTTGTCACATATAGCGTACTGTTCATGAGTTAAATGACAATATTGACAAAGGACAGGCTTTGAGAATTTAGAGCGTTGTTTGAATTTGTTATCACTGGGTTTAGAGTATTTGGTGTTTGTGACAGCTGCTGTTTCATTCTGACTAGTGTTTAATTGAAAAATATCACGATTTGCTGTGAAATAAGCACTTCCTTTCTGCTCGACTTCTTGAATAGTCTTACAATCACTTTGTCTTAGAAATTTAGAGAAAGGAGTGGGTATTGTGCTCATAATCTTGTCAATTATTATTAGATCTTTTAGTTTATCATAGCTGTTGTTTGTCTTCGCTGAGGTAATCCATTTAGTGCAAATATCTTGGACTGTAGACACGTAGTCTATGAACGTTTGGTTGGGTGATGGTGACAATTTTGAAAACTGCAATTGATAACCTGCTGTGTCTAATGAAAAATGTAGCAATATTCTATGTTTTAGATAATCATAATCTTTCCTCATGTCTTGTGGAATTGTTTCAATCACTTTTAAGTGCTCTAATGCTAAGTTTCTCATAAAGATAAATGCCCAGTCGATTTTTGGAATGCTATGATATGACATTAAACACTCAAAGTTTTCTAAATATGCACTTATGGAGTCTCCGGAACAGAAAGGTTTGACTAAGCCTTTGTATTTGTTGTATTTTTGTTCCTCTTCTTTACTCCTTAACTTATTTATGGAAATTTCCATGTTGGAGTCAATCTCCATTTGTTTGCCTTTTAATTGTGTTTGCGTTTCGATTTCCTTTTGTTTCAAAGCTAGTTCTAATTCTAACGTTTTTGTTTCTGCGTTTAATTGAGCTTGCTTGCTAGCAGCCTCGATTTCTAACTTTTTATTTTCAGCCTCCATCTGTATCTTTTTATCTTCAGCCTCCCTTTGCACCTTTTTATCTTCAGCCTCCATCTGTATCTTTTTAGCTTCAGCCTCCATTTGCATTTGCAGTCATTTTTCTTCTCTTTCAGCTGCCCTGTCTTCTCTTGCTATGTTTTCTGAATGCGTTTTTGGCGCCCATTCTGACAGTTTATCTGCAGTATAGCCTAATTTAAGTCCTAACTCAATACACTGTTCCAGTGTTGACATTTTGTAATTTTAGCTAAATTAAAATTTTTAGAAATTAAATCCCTTTGGAAAAAGTTTGGGCGTACAACAATTTGTTATGTCCCTTAATGTTTACCTATACACTTTCTATAGAATGAATTGCAATGGTCATGAAATTTGCATGTATATATATAATAAATTGAAATACATAGAAAAATGTTACATCAATGAAAAAAAAATTAGTATCGTTTAGGTATACAATATGCATGAAACCTATGGGACTTATTTGATTTGCTGGTTTCTTTGCTGTAGTGTTGTTGTTTGGTTCTCCGGTTCTTTCGCTACTGCTGGAGAACAATTTACATGCACACAACTTTTCGCGGATCAATCTGTCGTTGGAATGAAAAAGATTAGTATTTTGTCACAGTTATTGTCCAGTCATGTCAATGTTAAATTTTATAAACATGGTTTCTAAGTAACTTTTCTAGAGGGACTACGATAGTTTATGAACAGATGAGAAGATAGTGGCTGTAAACTTGAGACTTTGTCGTGTATGAATGTTAATATATTTTACTTGGCAAAACCAAGAGCTGTCGAGAAATTGAAGTAGAATTTAATCGTCTTGAGCTTGCCAAAACCGGCTTGGCCACCAAATAGCCTGTCAACGTCAAACAGACCTAGGGAAATGAAACTCGGGTTCAGACAGGCAAGAAACTCTATTCTGATACTTTCTGATATAATTTATTCACAGTAATCTGGCGAAGAATAGGTTTCGCAGCCAGTTACGATATTTACATTATCACAGGAGTTCATAACAAAGCAATCATACACATAACCATCACAGCAAAACTCTATCAACTATCTTATAATCAACAATCCTTAAATACACTTGGTTTCTATCTATCAAGTCCCCCTTAAGCTAAACCCTCCTTCGTGGTCGGAGTCCAGTCGCCTTCTGCCCTTCGACGGGTGTCCGGCGGACACGGGGTGTAACTCTCTTCGAGCTTCTCGTGGAACAGGTCCTGGCACGCTGTAGGCGGGTTCCACCTGTGTCCACGGAGCTGTAGGCAAACTGACCCATTATTCTCGAAGTCTCTAGATTGTTCGGGCGTTCGAGTGGTTCTGTTTACTTCCCTTATATTGTGGTTATATCCCTTCTATAAATCCCTTCTAACTTTATGTTCATACCTATTCCATGTGAGACTTTGACAATCACATAATTCTATGTAACTGATGAGAGCATGCCTGTGGTTAATCCTGTGTGATTTCATTATTGTTAAACAGATGTAAATGTATCATTTGTGAATCACATCAGTATGACTAATTATCTTCCGGGAAAATATTATAATTTCTGATGAATGATTGTGGAATGATTGAGATTAAATTGTAATGTCGCTGATGTTGAATATGTGAAGTTATCATTTGTAAAGCACATACATATGCTTAATTGTCATCCATACAGGTATGATTGTGTCAGATGAATGATTGTGGAATGATTGAGATTTCATTGTGATATCAATGGTGTTAAACATTTAAAGTTATCAATGTGAAATCACATAAGTATAAAATTACTAATCTTACATGCAAGTATGAGATTGATTTCGGATGAATGAGTGAAGAGAAGTGACATGCTAAGATAAAGTATAAGCTAACAATCGATCTCATGATAGTAGGCAATTTTGATGTGTAATGTCCTGTCTATCAGAAGAGAACATGTTCGGCATCAACCATACACTAATTAATAATTTAGTGCACACCGACACATGACACCACTTTGTATTATAAATCACTCAGGTTACCACCATCTGGTTGTGTGTCTTAAGCATGACACCACTCTGTATTACATATCACTCATGTAACAATCATACGGTTCTGTGTCCTGAATGACACCACTCTGTATTACATATAACTCAGGTTACAAACGTATATTTGTGTGTGTCCTGAATGATGATTGTAATGAAGATGATGATTGTAATGATGATGATGATGATTGTAATGAAGATGATGACTGTACTGATAAGGATGATGATGATGATAATGATATAATGATAATGATGAGAATTATGATGATGATTATAATAAAAATGATGATGATCTTACATCCATGAGAAGAGGAGGGAAGATAACTTCTCCCTTGAAGGATTTAATTACGAAGAATGCACCTGAAAACTTTACAAGAATTGATACCACGATGTGCTTATATTGTTTATAAGCAAATACCCATTGAAATGGGGAATGATTAAAAACCCCTTAATGTATGAGGCCCTTTTCCTTTAATGGTAGAAGATGTAGAGAAAATAACTAGGTTCAGAGGAGGATGGTAAACATATTTTTCAAATGCCAAAACAATCAAGGTATTACTCAACCTGGAGACCCCGATGACAGGCACAGGTGAAGATGAAACTGCACATCTGCTAGTCTAAACCATGAACACGTTATAATGGAAGATTGGATGCAGAGCAACCAATTCTGTTGGTGATAACTCATTGAGAACACGAAGACCATCTGTCTCCTATGTTTATTTTTCTCTAGGAACAAGAGTCCTTTTATTGATTTAACTTGGCGTGTTCTTAGAAGTATACAGCATTTCATTTGTAATGTCATATTGATAATATCATTAGATTTATGATTGATGCTGAAATTTCAGGTAGTGGCTAAGCTAGATACAGACCTGACTTTGTGAATGTAACAACTTGGCTAAATGTAACAGCTTCGCTGAATGTAGCAGCTTGGCTGAGTGAGGCAGCTGATATAGTGAGGCCAAATATTACATGCAAGAGGTTCCAATAAACAATAAAAGACATGTATCCTAAATAACTTAGTCTATTTATAGAAGTGGAAAAGAAGTAAGCTGAAAACCATTAACCTGGAACAACAAAGAACACTCAAGAACTTCACACACACACACACACACACACACACACACACACACACACACACACACACACACACACACACACACACACACACACACACACTCGCGCACAGTTATGCTGACTGATACCGCACTGATGGCGATGGATTACATAGCGAGCACAGCCAGGATATAATTGTATATGTAGTAGAGATGTACATGATCTTGATTTTTATGCTTTGAATGGTGTATTTTTATGACATTACTGTTAAATAGCACCATCTAAGTGTAATGAATTTAAAAAATAAGGGTCATTGTCTCTTGCAGAGTTCTCCTGTCGTAGTAAAATTGTTTTAATTAACAACCCTAGATTAATAATTATTTACTTTATAGAGGAGTACCAAGGAACCACCAAAAGGATATTTTGGGTATTCAGAGAAAACTTTTCATGAGTTTCGTGGAGGTATTCCTTGGTTCTCCGAAAACTCTGTTTATGGTCTCAAGAGCCAGTAACAGCT
The DNA here is from genome assembly GCA_963921405.1 of Cepaea hortensis. NCBI lineage: Eukaryota > Metazoa > Mollusca > Gastropoda > Stylommatophora > Helicidae > Cepaea > Cepaea hortensis. The sequence goes on from OY992886.1 coordinate 44,068,414, forward strand.
AAATTAATTATAACGGGTAGGATCACATCGAGAAAGAGGAACTTCGTATCCTTTCTCTCTTTGGGGTTGTCTCAACAACCATACATCTGACAAGTGGGGGATCGTCTGGGAAACCCATGCAAAGTTTTCTCTGAATATCCAAAATATCCTTTCGGTGGTTCCTTGCCTCTCCTCTACCAACTAAATAAATATTAATCTATGGTTGTTAATTAAAACAATTTTACTACAACAAGAGAACTCTCCAAGAGACAATGACCCTTATTTTTCAAAATTATTAGACATAGATGGTGCTATTTAACAGTAAGGTCATAAAAATACAACATTCAAAGCTTAAAAAACAAGATCATGTGCATCTCTACTATATATATAATTATATCATGGCTGTGCTCACTACATAATCCATCGCAACCAGTGCGGTATAAGTCAGTACAACTCTCTCTCTCTCTCTCTCTCTCTCTCTCTCTCTCTCTCTCTCTCTCTATATATATATATATATATATATATATATATATATATATATATATATATATATATATATATATATTTATATACACTAGCTGCCCTGGCCAGGCTTCGCCCAGCCCCTGGCGGAGATCTGTCTGTCTGTCTGTCTGTCTGTCTGTCTGTCTGTCTGTCTGTCCGTCAGTCTGTCTGTCCGTAAGTCTGCTGTCCGTCTGTCCGTCCGTCTGTCCGTCCGTCTGTCTGTTGTCTGTCTGTCTGTCTGTCTGTCTGTCTGTCTGTCTGTCTGTCTGTCTGTCTGTCTGTCTGTCTCATCTGAATCAGATAAAGGACACACACACAAACAAACATTTCCTACATATGTAGTAGAAGATAAGGAAATATGGTATATGGCCAAAAGATGGGAAGAGAACTATATTCATTTCAATAACTAAAAAGGGCAACTTGAAACTACTGATCGTAAATTTGCCAAGATAAATGCTGGGTACTTCAAAGGATATGCTTTTTTTTTTTTTAGACAGTGTTAACTCGGCCTTTGCCGAGCAAAAATATGAGTGTTAAACCTTCCGCATTTGTATTGTTAGTATATTAACAGGCGTGCTGCGTGTATAGTATTTGTGTAGGTTTGTTTAAAAGGTATGCATAAAGTATGAACCACAAAAAAATATTAACTTAAGAATGTCCTTTCATACACCATGTGTTCTCTTTCACACCCACAACATTGATTGAAATGTTGGGAAAACCTGATGTTGACCGCACACGCGGCCAACTATTGTTGCACTTTAAAAAAACAAAATATAAACGTTAATTGTATACAAAATCAGTGTCCGTGTAGTATTTTAACAGGCGTGCTGCGTGTATGGTATTTGTGTAGGTCTGTTTAACAGGGCGTTTGAACATCAAATGACATATTTACATAGTATGCATAAAGAATGAACCAAAAAAAAAAAAAAAAACACTTAAGAATGCCCTTCCACATACCATGTGTTCTCTTTCACACCCACAACATTGAATGAAATGTTCGGAAAACCCGATGTTGACCGCACACGCGGTCAACTATTGGTGCACCATTTTTACGTTAATTTAAATTTTTTTAAATTTTAACGTTAATTGTATTTTAAAATAAAAATAAAGCATGTACATTTTATGCAAGTGTGACTTTTGTACCGACCCTCTCCCGACCAAGCGAACGGAAAAACAAATCCTTCGTACCTGTAAACGCTAAAGTTTGAAGGATATCCAAGATATGCTGGGTTAACTGCTGCGTAATTCAAAGGATTTATGCAACCAAGTTTCTCTCCCAAAAAAGTACAGAAATAAAATTTTCACGTATCCATTTCTTTTTAATGAAAACTGTTTATTATCACCTTGTTTATAATGGACATGACTGTAGATAACTTCTTTAACATAAAAAGATGAGTAATAAAATTTTCACGTATTTAAAATACATGCATTATTTTTATGAAAACTTTGAAAATGCCTTAAAGATTTTATTATTATATTAAAACGCATATGACTGTAGATAACTTCTGTAAACATTTTATGAACCTTCAAAAAAATACAACAATTATTTAAATTACATAATATAGCAATGTTACTAAAAGTAATGTCCCTTGATATAACTTTTTTTGTTAAGTCCCCTTAATTAGACGTCTTTCCTTTTAATCTTGAGTTAATATGTAAATAAATGTTATTAAACTAACACACTATGCCAGTTGGCTCGGCGAGGGTGAGAAGAACATCTGTAGAAAATTTCATCTCAATCGAATGGACCGTTCAGGAACGCATAAAGGACACACAAACAAAGACACATTCTCTTATATATATATATGTATATATATATATATATATATATATATATATATATATATATATATATATATATATATATATATATGTATGTATATGTATATGTGTATATATATATATATATATATATAATTCTTGAGTGTTGTTTGTTGTTCCTGGTTAGTGGTTTTCGGCTCACTTCTTTTCCACTTCTATAACTATTATCTAGGATGAATCAATCATGTGCCATGCCGGAAAGCGCGGGAGGTCATGACTCGCCATTTCACTCGATCACCAGCGTCGTGGATCAGATCAGTGATCCTATCTCGTCCATGCCATGTAGCCAAGCCATCCAGGTATTTTCCTCTTGGTCTTCCTCTTGGTCTGTTCCCTTCGATCTTGCCAGTTGTCACTAAGTTCTCCATTCCATTTCTTCTCATAACATGTCCAAAAAATGTTGACTGTCTACGTCTAATTTCTGTAATCAATTTACGATTTTCATTTGTCTCCTGTAGTACTTGGTCATTGGTTTTTCTGTCTGTCCATGGTATTCTTTGCATTTTCCTCAGAAACCACATTTCTGCAGTCATCAAATGTTTTTCAGCTTGACTGCACATTGCCCAAGTTTCACATCCATACAACAGAACAGGCTCTATGTATCCCCTCAACACTCTTTGTCTCGTTTCAATTGACATCTTTTTATTGGTCAGTATGTTTTTCATCTTGCTAAAGGCTACTTTCGTCATGGCGATTCTTGTTCTAATCTCTTCAAGGCATCTCCCATCAGATGTTATGACTGTTCCGAGAATAATTGTACCTATTCACTTGTTGAAGAATATTCCCATTTACTTGTATATTACATTTTGGTACTTCGTTCTTCCTAGTGACGACCATAACCTGTGTCTTATTACAATTTAATTCCAACCCCAGCTGCTCACTGTGTACAACAACTGCGTCAACTAATTGTTGTAGATCTTGTGCATTTTCTGCAATCAAGACTGTATCATCTGCATATCTAATGTTATTGATGTTTCGTCCTCCAATGCTGATTCCATTGATATATTCTACATTCCTGAACATATTTTCACTGTATAGGGAAAAAAGATCTGGATACATTACACATCCCTGCCTAACACCTCTCTTAATAGGTTGATATTGCACCACTTCATTATCAATCCTTATGGCAGCTTGTTGTTTCCAATATATGTATTTTATAAGTCTAATGGCTTTCCCACAAATTTGTAGGTCTTCAAGCATATCTACCACGTTGACATGTCTAACTCTATCAAAAGCCTTTGTGTAGTCAATAAAGCAAAGATGTATATCCTTGTTTACTTCTACAGCACGTTCAATAACTGTTCGCAGCATATACACAGCATTTACTGTACCCTTTCCATCTACAAACCCACATTGTTCATCCCCTATTTCAGGTTATATTTTCTTCCTCACTCTTTACATGATAATTCGTAGCAAAATCTTTGTGTTTTGGTTCATTATACTAATTGTTCTATGTTGATCACATTCCAAGGTTCCTGATTTCTTTGGGATTGCAATAAATACAGAATTACATAACATTGGCACCTTGCCGTCTTGACAGACGATAGTTTGTGCTTTAAAAAGGCATAATAACTTTTAACTATGGCGGTAGCGAGTGTGACTGATAAGGCCAATTTGCGCTGTAAATGTCCGTTCACAGTGGGTGCATGTGAACACGTGGTCATTTCCACCATCATGCACCATCTTACGTCTCAAACGCTTGGTGTGTGACTTTTCTGCAATAATTTTCTCCTTTGACTTTATTCTATTTCTGATATTTGCCCTCCATGCAACACGTTCAGCGGCGACTTGCTCCCAATGTGCAAGAATTACATAACTCAGAAGATATATCTCCAGTATCATATAATGTGTTCAGCAGTCTGGTGACTTGATCTAGTCCAAAATCGTCTAAAGCTTTAATCATTTTATTTGTTTAAGATGCCTGTCCTTTATTGTTTAGTGGATCCTCTTGCAGGTAGTATTTGGCCTCACTTTATCAGCTGCCTCACTCAGTCAAGCTGCTACATTCAGTTAAGCTGTTACATTTAGCCAAGCTGTTACATTCACAAAGTCAGGTCTGGATCTAGCTTAGCCACTACCTGAAATTTAAGCATCAATCATAAATCTAATGACATTATCAATATGACATTAGAAATGAGAAATTAGACGTAGACAGTCAAAATCTTTTGGACATGTTATGAGAAGAAATGGATTGGAGAACTTAGTGACAACTGGCAAGATCGAGGAGAACAGACCAAGAGGAAGACCGAGAGGAAAATACCTGGATGGATTGGCCACATGGCATGGACGAGACAGGAACACTGAGCTGATCCACGACACTTGTGATCGAGTGAAATGGCGAGTCATGACCGCCCACGCTTTCCGGCATGACACATGATTGATTGATTGATTAGAAATGAAATGCTGCATACTTCTAAGAACACGCCAAGTGAAATCAACAAAATAACTCTTGTTCCTAGAGAAAAATAAACATAGGAGACAGATGGTCTTGGTGTTCTCAATGAGTTATCACCAACAGAATTGGTTGCTCTCCATGCAAATCTTCCATTATAACGTGTTCAAGGTTTAGACAAGGAGATGTGCAAATTCATCTCCACCTATGCTTGTCATCATGTTCTCCAGGTTGAGTAATACCTTGATTGATTTGGCATTTGACAGCTATTTTTACTATCCTCTTCTGTACCTTGTCATTTTCTCTACATCATCTTCTATTAAAGGAAAAGGGCCTCATACATTAAGGGGTTTTAAATCATTCCCCATTGTAATGAGTATTTGCTTATAAACAATATAAGTACATAATTGTATCAATTCTTGTATAGTGTTCAGGCGAATTCTTCTTAATTAAATCCGTCAAGGGAGAAGTTATCTTCCCTCTTCTTCTCATGGATGTAAGATCATCATCATCATCATTGTTATTACAATCACCATCATCATTCTCATCATTATCATTATATCATTATCATCATCATCCATATCAGTACAATCCTCATCTTCATTACAATCATCATCATCATCATTACAATCATCATCTTCATTACAATCATCATTCAGGACACACACAAATATACGTTTGTAACCTGAGTTATATGTAATACAGAGTGGTGTCATTCAGGACACATAACCGTATGATTGTTACATGAGTGATATGTAATACAGAGTGGTGTCATGCTTAAGACACACAACCAGATGGTGGTAACCTGAGTGATTTATAATACAAAGTGGTGTCATGTGTCGGTGTGCACTAAATTATTAATTAGTGTATGGTTGATGCCGAACATGTTCTCTTCTGATAGACAGGACATTACACATCAAAATTGCGTTCTATTATGAGGTTGATTGTTAGCTTATACTTTATCTTAGCATGTCACTTCTCTTCACACATTCATCCGAAATCATTCTCATTCATGCATGTAAGATTAGTAATTATACTTATGTGATTTCACATTGATAACTTTAAATGTTTAACACCATTGATATCACAAAGAAATCTCAACCATTCCACAATCATTCATCAGACACAATCATACCTGTATGGAAGACAATTAAGCATATGTATGTGCTTTACAAAGGATAACTTCACAGATTCAACACCAATGACATTACAATTAAATCACAATCATACCACAATCATTCATAAGAAATTATAATATTTTTCTGGATGATAATTAGTCATACTGATGTGGTTCACAAATAATACATTCACATCTGTTTAACAATAATGAAATCACACATGAATTACCATAGGCATGTTCGCATCAATTACATAGAATTATATGATCATTAGGCATAATTATGAGATTCACAAATGATGATTACCCATGTTTTAACAATAATGAAATTACACATGGATCACGATATGCATGCTATTCTCAAGTACATAGAATTATGGGGTACACCCAATCCACATTCATTCATTATGAATCCTAACCATTCTTGCACGGTGGTTGATTAAGTATTATTATGTGGCTCAGAAATATTAATTCCACATGTTTAGCAACAATGAAAATATATTTGACTCACCACATGGGTGCTTTCACCCAAAACCTAAAATTATGATCCATATAGAAATCTATTTACATCTCATGTGCTCATGTACTTGCATGTTACACATTACACTAATTTTTCTTACCAGTGTTGACACATATACAATAGTTTCTTTTTACTGAACTAAGTATTCTTAGCTTCGGGTATTTTAAGTGAATCATTTCTACATCACTGCTGGTTTAGTTTTAAATCCTTAAGAAATAACTTGTACAACATCGGTCTAATGCTTACACATTATATAAGTTGTTTAACTAGAAGAAACCTTACTGTGGTTTATCCTAATGTGCAGTTTATCCATGACTATGATAACTGATTATAATATTTAGTTTCTCCATCCATCCATCATGTGCCATGCCGGTAAGCGTGGGCGGTCATGTTCTGCCATCTCACTCGATCACCAGAGTCGTGGATCAGCTCCGTGTTTCTGTCTCGACCATGCCACAAGGCCAAGCCATCCACGTACTTGCTTCTAGGTCTTCCCCTTGGTCTGTTCCCCTCGATCTTACCAGTTGTCACCAAATTCTCCAATCCATTTCTTCTCATAACATGCCCAAAAAATTTTGACTGTCTACGTCTAATTTCTCTAATCAATTTACGATCTTCATTTGTTTCTTGAAGGACTTGTTCATTGTCTTTCTGGCTGTCCATGGTTTTCTTTGCATTTTCCTCAGAAACCACATCTCTACAGCCATCAGATGTTTTTCAGCCTGACTGCTCATTGTCCACGCTTCACATCCATACAAAAGTACAGGTTCAATGTAGCATCTCAACACTCTTTTCCTCGTTTCAATTGACATCTTTTTATTGGTCAATATGTTTTTCATCTTGCTAAAGGCTACTTTTGCCATGGCGATTCTTGTTCTAATCTCTTCAAGGCATCTCCCATCAGATGTTATTACTGTTCCGAGATAATTGTACCTGCTCACTTGTTGAAGAATATTCCCATTTACTTGTATATTACATTGTGGTATTTCGTCCTTCCTAGTGACGACCATAATCTGTGTCTTTTTACAATTTAATTCTAACCCTAGTTGTTCACTGTGTGTAACAATCGCATCTACTAAATTTTGCAGGTCCTGTTCATTGTCTGCAATCAAGACTGTATCATCTGCATATCTAATGTTATTGATGCATCGTCCCCCAATGTTGATTCCTTCCATATCTTCAATATTTCTGAAAATACTTTCACTGTACAGGGAAAACAGATCTGGAGACATTATACATCCCTGTCTCCCACCCCTTTTAATAGGCTGATATTGGCTTACTTCATTATCAACTCTTATGGCAGCTTGTTGTTTCCAATATATTAGTTAGTTAGTTAGTTAGTTATCAGTTGGGGTATCTTCGTTGCACTCCGGACATGTCCATAGGTGCTCAGATCCTCCCCCCAGCATATGCATCAGCGTCCAGTGGCTAATAGTGCCAGTTCTGTGTTGGTTGACGAGGCGCTTTGTTTTCCCGATGTACCTCTCGCGTCTGGCTGTGCCGATTCTTACTCCCAGGTCTTTCATCCTGGAAAGCGATGTGGAATCACTGGCGTCAAAATCCTCTGTTCTCGCCATATCTATATATGTTTCCAATATATGTTTTTTACAAGTCTAAGATCTTTTCCATCAATTTGTAGATCTTCAAGCATCCTTATCATGTTGACATGTCTCACTTTATCAAAAGCCTTTGTGTAGTCAATAAAGCAAAGGTGTAGATCTTTGTTTACTTCTATAGAACGTTCGATTATGTTTCTCAGTATATACACAGCATTTACTGTACCCTTCTTCTTCTTCTTCTTCTTCTTCAGCGTTCCGAGCCATTGAGGTTCTTTGCTGCAAATACAATCCGTCTCCATTCGTCTCTCTGGTGGACCTTCTCTTGCCAGTCGTTGATTCCAAGTGCTTGTAGGTCTGTACATGTATTATCTCTCCACCGCCTTCTTGGTCTACCTCGGGGTCTACGGTCATTTATTTCCTGAGTGTAAGCGAGTTTTGTTTCCCTATTATCTTCCATTCTTTCTATATGCCCCAGCCATTGTAGTCTATTAGCCTTCATGATACCAGTGATTAGCGGGGACTTAAACAGATCATGAATGTCTTTGTTACTTCTTCTTTTCCACTCTCCACTTTGTGTATCCCTAATGGGTCCAAAGATGCGTCTTAAAATTTTGTTCTCAAAGGTTTGTAACAAGGCTTCGTCTCCTTTCGTTGTACTCCAGGTTTCAGAGCCATACAGCACAACTGGTTTACTGTACCCTTGCCTTCCACAAACCCACATTGTTCTTCTCCTATTTCAGGTTGTATTTTCCTCCTAACTCTTTGCATGATAATTCTCAGCAAAATCTTTGTGATGTGACTCATTATACTAATTGTTCGATGTTGATCACATTCCAAGGCTCCTGATTTCTTTGGGATTGCAATAAATACAGAATTACATTTAGTTTCTACTTAATTAATTTCTTAAGGGCTAAACACGTGGTTTGCAACATGTTGACTCACCGACTTCTTGAAAAAAGGATCACTGACTAGCGTAATATAAAATATATTATTGTGTTTACCTTCATTCTTTTTGAATGGCTCCCACGCCACATGTCAACACCAAGATGTCATGTCCTAGAATTGGTTGGGTTTCCAAATACACTGGCTGCTGGTTTGTTGGTCCTTCTTTCTTTCGACGAGCTTTCCTATCTTGTGTTCGTATAGATTTTGGAGGCTACCAATTCCTGCATTCACAGTCGGCCTTCTTCTAGTGACGATGAGTTTGTGGTATGCACAATGAGGCCGTGAACCGGTCATTGCTGTTTTTATATTAGTTTTTTCCCGTCCAAGGTTTTAGCTATCACGTCGAACATGAGTCTGTTGTTGTAACATAAGGCTTTTAGAAGTGGGAAACAAACCAGCACTGTTGCGGTGGTAATCTTAAAATGGTATTGCGGGGAATATTTACAGCGACGCTCCCGGCTTGCGAAAAAAAATATACCGCATTCCGTATTACACATCCATGCGTTTATAGCCGTGTTCGGAGTGCGGCGTCATCACTTCTGTTCATCCAGTCCTTAAGTGTGAATTAGCAAGACTCTAATATAAATGTTATCTTTAATAGTTCAGTAGATGAGTATATATGTTAATGAGGAAAATTTGGAGGTGGTGGACAATTTCGACTATTTGGGCCATTAATTACCAGCATTGGTGACACAATGAAAGAAATTAAAAGACGAATATCTATTGCACTTCAGAAACTACACCAAATGAATAAATAGTGGAGTGGAACAGATAGACCTACAAACATATTTTTAAGAACATGCATCTTTCCCATTGCAACATACGTCTGTGACAAATTGACACTAACTAAACAGCGCATAAATGCCTTTGAATATAAAAGTTACATACGGGTTCTAAGAATATCTTGGAATTTAAAAAAAAGAACTAATGCACCTATACGACATGAACAGAATACTGAAGAAGGTTGGCAACTAAAGACGATAAAACAAAATAAATTGAAATATTTTGGCCACTAGAAAACGTCATGAAAGTATGGAGAGAACAATTATGAAGGGATATATGCCCGGGAAGATAAGAAGAGGAAGGCTAAAGAGAAGATGGGTGGAGGATGTTGCAGATGATCTCCAGATGGGTGTATCAGACGCGGGACATCTTGCTTATGACAGAGAGGCTTTTGGGACAGTTGTTATGGGAGCGAACGTCTGCAAGGGACATGCTACTGAAAGAATGGAATGCGTATTATAAACCCTTGGAACAATGCAGGCAAATACAATAACATAAATATGTTTAGAACATGCTGATGTGAGTCATGGCACGTACTGCAATAAATAAAGAAGAAAATTGGTGCTTTGAATATAAATACTGCAGAGGAGTTGTCAGATCACTGTGGAACAAGATGTGTTGCTTGTCCATCAAGAATGATGATAACCATTCGTTTCATCCAGTGGGGTTGAAAGTATTGAGCAGTGAATTCTGAGATGGCTGATAAGGCCTATTTTGGCTCAAAATGTTCTTCGACAGTGTGGGCAAAGAATGTTTGACGTTCCAGGAGGAGGATCTCCTGCAGTGGATTTTCTGTCCAGCATTTTTTTTCCACAGCTCTTACAGTTGTTTGCTTCACAAGTGACTGCACCCTTATGTAATAATGTACGCCACGAATTTCGGTCTTTAGTAGCAGTCTCCCATGTGTCGTGGTGAATTCCAAAAGCTGTTAGTTAGATCTTCAGTGTCTTTAAAGTGTTTCCTCTGGCCGCCTTGGGAGCGTTTACCACAACGCAGCTCACCGTAAAAAATTCGCTTAAAGAGCCTGTGATCTGGCATGCGAGTCAAGTGACAAGCCCAGCGAATCTGATTCTTCATTAGTAGAGTGTGAATACTGGGCATGGACGCTCTTTCTAGGATTTCAGTGTCTGTGATATTTTCTTGCCATTTAATCTCCAATATCTTCCTAAAGCTGACTGTGTGGAATTGGTTTAATTTCCTAGCATGTCGCTGGTAAACAGCCCAGGTTTCACAAGCATATAGCAGTGTGGATAATACAACTGCTTTGTAGACTTTCAGCTTTGTTTGCAGGCTTATTCCAGTTCTGTCCCATACATTCTTGTACAGTATGCCAAAGGCCGCGCTGGCCTTGGAGATCCTTGCATTCACGTCGTCATCAATTGTGGCAGCTTGTGACACAGTGCTGCCAAGATAGGTGAATTTGTCCACAACACTTAGTCTATGACCATTCACTTTGATATTCGGCACAGTGTGATTATTCCCTGGAGCTGGCTGGTACATAACTACAGTCTTCTCCAAGTTGATATTTAGCCCAAAGTTGGCACAGGCATGTGAGAAAGCTGAAACATTGTGTTACATGTGTGCCTCTGAGTTGGCATATACAGCGCAATCATCGGCAAACAGGAGCTCTCTGACGGTTTCGCTGGTAGTTTTGGTTTTAGCTTTCAGCCTTCTGAGATTGAGCAACTTTCCATCCATGCGGTAGTTGATGTCTATTCCAGTGTCGTTGTTTTCGAAGGCATTCGTTAGCATAGCTGAAAACATGGGACTCAACAGTGTTGATGCCAAGACACAGCCTTGCTTCACTCCATTGGTAACAGGAAAGGCCTCGGACAGCTCATTATTTTCGTATTCTCTTGTCTGCATACCGTCATGAAATAGTCGCACTATTTGGACAAACTTTTGTGGACAGCCATATTTCACCATAATCTTCCACAGTCCTTCTCTGCTGACTGTATCAAAAGCCTTGTTAAGATCAATGAAAGTGGAGAACATTTCGGAGTTCTGTTCCTGACATTTTTCTTGCAACTGCCTTGCAGCGAAAATCATGTCAACAGATCCTTGTTCTTTTCTGAAGCCTCACTGACTCTCAGGAAGAAGACTTTGATCGAGATGGGCCTTGAGACGATTGAGAAGAATTCTGGCGAGTATCTTCCTGCAATTGAGAGCAAGGAGACGTCTCCGTGGTTGTCACAGGATTAGCGATTTCCTTTACGTTTGTAGAGGTGGACTATTGATGCGTCCTTGAAATCTTGTGGCATGGTCTCGTTCACCCATATGTTTGTAAAGACTTGGTGAAGCTGCTATATTTTGACCGGCCCACCTGCCTTGTATATCTCTGCTGGGGTGGAGTCAGGACCAGGCGCCTTGCCGCTTCAAAAATGCTGGATAGTTTTGTTTACTTCCACTATGGTTGGCAGGTCAGCAAGTGTATCATTAGTGGGGACTTGAAAAGGCAGTTGATGGCTTCATTATTGATGAAGGAGGTTGCTTTCAAGATGTTGCTAAAATGCTCTGCCCAGCGATGGAGGATTTCTTTCTTATCGGTGATCAAAGACCGCTTTCAGTGAGTCGTAGAAGTTTTTCATATCACGTCTGTCAGCAAAGCCTTGAATCTGATCAGCTTTGTTAATCAGCCAGGAGTCCCGCATGTACCGATGTTTCTGCAGCACTTCACTCCGGATGCTATTGAAGGCATCTTGTTTTTTTGTTTTTTTTTCATGTTGACTTTGGGTCGTTCAAATATACCTTGCGGAGAAGGTGTTTCTCGGCCAGGAATTAGTCGATGTCTTCGGAATTTTCATCAAACCAGTCTTTGTGCTTCCGGGTGGGTGTGAACATGAATGAGGGTGTGAACATGAATGAGACATGAACATTGGTACAAGATCGGGAGTCGTGTCTGATTACCGTTATAAGGGCGACGTTCTGCAAATGATCTGCTGCCTGATGATATTTATTTGGGTGCACTTGCCAAATGTTATTACCTGTTTAAGTTATAACAATGTCATTGTGATTATAATATTTAAACACAAGTATACAATATGGTTACAATATACACAAAGAACATCCTTTCTTTCTCACTAAAAGACATTGAACTCCAAATGAAAGAACACAAATAATGGTCAGCCTGAGAAAAAAAGTGAAGAATTATGCTGGGCGTAGATCCACATTAGGTAAACTCATGAGCTGGCGTTACAACTGAAATACTTGGACACGCAAATGGTCGGACACGCAAATGGTGGAAATTCCTGGGACGTCTGTATTAACTATTTGAATGATTGAAGTGATTGTGTATGTAATGTTACATCTGATAGCAGAATTTTGCTGCTGCAACAGTTTGTGTAGATTTGGGTCAGCTGTATCGAACTGATTCTTATTCTTTGTTACTACCCCACAATGACCGCAGACACATGTGGCCAGTCAGTTGGTTATAGCTGAGGAGGTTAAACTAGCCTACGGGTCTACAGAAGCCGGAATCTTAGCAATGGCATTTCTTAAAGGCAAGTTATCTCTCAATCATCATGTTTTGTTTACCTTATCCGTGTATCGTTTCTGGTTTCACTTAAGCTTAATGTATTTATCTTCTTTGTGTATCATTTTTGGCTTGACAAAGGTATCTCGTGTTTACCTTCTTTGTGTATCCTTTCTGGTTTCTCTCATGCATTACATGTGTAATCCCTCTGTGCATCTTTTCTGGTGATCACATCCCGAGGCTCATCATTTCTTTGGGATTACAATAAACATACATTGACATAATTATGCGTTCATATATTGCGTTCAGCGACACTGGGCGGCGTTTATTTCATATTTTTCTAAAGCATTGATCATCTCAGCTGTAAAGTGACATTTCTTCGTCCCGTAAAATGGAACGTGTTGTTTCCGAAATGTGTATGGATTAAGTGTTTTTTTCGTGGTGAAATGGAGTTCGGACCGTGCAACGGAGTTCGTGCACGCGCGCCCGGACATCCTTCGGCGTATCATCGGCTCCCGTTGGCGATAGTTAAGCCTAACATGACGACCAGACGACCAGCAAGGACACAACGTGGTAAGAGGGCGGGCGCACGCAGAAGGCGTTTAAAATGTGACAGATTGGGTATCGGAAACGTTCGAGTACTGTATTGGAACTGTGCATCATTTAGTCAACGCCGACCCATTCTTGAAAAACTACTCTACGGAAACGATATTGTAGTCATACAAGAAACACAGCTCGGCGACGGAACAGTCAATGTCGCGGGATTTCAGGGATTCTTTAACAGGCGGCACCTCGGACAGGCCATTCTGGTTCGCGACAACATACTAGTGTCTGAGATCGATATGTCTTCCTGGAACAGTGACGCCCTGCAAGTGCAGGCATTAAGAATAATGACACCAGTGCAGCTTGTAATCGTGAACGTTAATGCGCGAAATGGGAAGGTCGACGTGCGACATTGGCAGAGTTTGTTCGATATGGATGAAAGACTGTGGGGACTTCAATGCCAGAGGCAGTCAATGGGGGAATTGCATCACGAATAGACAGGGAGAAGATCTGGAGGACGCCCTGGCATCTGCTGCCCTAATCTGTCTGAATGATGGGAAGGTCACTAGAATAGCCACTCGACCAGGTGACTCTGACAGCGTCATTGACCCGGCTCTGGTGTCGCCTACCATCGCACCAAGGTGCCGGTGGGGCACACTGGGATACCACGATAGTGACCACTACCCTTGTGTCATCCTGATCAAGAAAGACGGGGCCATGAGTCAAAGAAACAAGACAAATGCCTTCCCGTACGACAACACTGGTCAAGACGCCATAAGCAAGATCAGAAGAAGAAAACTAACTTCCTCCCGCAGGAGACAAGAAAGATGGTTGCAGCCACCATGGTGGAATGGAGAGGTCGAGAAGGCATGGCTGGGAAAGAGGCAGGCTGTAAAAGACTGGCAAAAGGCCAGAAAGGCTAACATGCCACAGGTTGAGTTTGCGAACCTGAAGACTGAGGTCGATAGGACGACGACTTTATTCAAATCCTGCGCCAAACAGGCCAAGGCCGAGAAATGGGACGAGTTCTGCAGGAAGGTGTGCTCCGAGCGATCTCTTATGACATTCTGGCGCCTCCACAAGAGCATGAACGGTGCTGCACAACGTAGGGGTATTCTAGACTTTCAAGGCACAGACCTCACATGGAAAAAGTCGGATGCGTATAAAGGTAAGGCCCTTCTTGCACGCTACATAGAACAGACTGACCAGAAAGACGAGCCCGCCAGACAGAGGACCACAACGACACTCTTTCAGTTGTGCGAGGGGGTCGGGACAGACGAAGAATGGACAATCACAGCTGAGATATTGCGTGCGATGCTCAAGAAATCACCTATCACCGCCCCAGGCCCAGACGGCATCCGATATGGTGACCTACTGGTGATATCAGATGATGACATGGAAGAACTGGCCAGAGAATTCAACACCAGTATCCAGAGGGTCTGGTCAAAGAAGAATGGCTACACAGTTACTTGCTGCCGCTGCTAAAACCGAACAAAGACCATTCCAAGATAAGCGGCTACAGAATCATTACGATGCAGAATACTGTTGGCAAGCTACTGGAGAAAATTGTAGCACACAGACTTGCTTGGGACTTGGAACAGCTCGGCTGCTTCCCGCCCACACTTAGAGGATATAGACGCAACAAAGAGTCATGGCTGAATGCGGCGGTCTTTGCTCAAGATGTTTACGAAGGATTTCAGGTCAGAGAAGAGACATGTGCGGCCGCCATAGACTTAGAGGACGCATATAACAGAGTATCTTTCGAGCACTTGATGCAAACCCTCCTCAGACTGAAAGTGCACCCTCACCTTGTACGATGGATAGCTGCAGTTCTGCTCCAAAGGAAGGTGGTGCTAAGATGCGGGAGTTGGTCTTCTGAGCCGATAACGATATGTCCATGATTGCCGCAGGGTACACCACTGTCACCAGTACTTTTCAACGTGTATACGGTGCCGATCACTGAACAACAGTTGGGCGGGAGGGGTAGGACTCTGTCATTCGTTGACGACATCCTCGTGTATCGACAGGGTCGAGATAGACAGGCGGTTGCCAATGAAATGCAGGGCGAACTAGATCGAATTTCCTCATGGTGTGCTGATGCCGATGCCCTTGTCAACCCTGCAAAGGCAACGGTTACATGGTTCTCACTAAACAACCATATTGTGAAAACAGACCTGCCGGCAGTAAGAATGGATGGGAGCAGTTTGAGTAGAACCCAGTAAATGACATATCTTGGCGTGAGGCTTGATCGTAGCCTGTCCTTCAGAGATCATGTCGATTATGTCATAACGAAGGCTCAAAAAGGTTTGTCAGCAATGAGAGTCATGGCGACTGCCAATATCGAGCAAAGACTGCTAAGGACTTGTGCTTTCACGCATCGAGTATGCCCTGGCCATCCTCACTGTCAGCCCTACGCAGATTGGAAGACTTGAAAAGGTACAAAACGAAGCCATGCGCATCATTTTGGGCTGCACGAGAGACACCAGCTGTATAGCAATGAGATACCTCCTTGACTTCCCGACAATGGAACACAGGATCAATATCTGGAGAGCTCGTGCATACTTAAAAATAAGTGCAGATGAGCAGCACCCTCTGCATGACGCTATATTCAGAGAAAAGGGTGACAGGCTAAAGAGGGGCAAATCATGGATGGGTCGGGCGGAAGATGTCGTCAGACAGGTCTGCAGTCTTACCAGTATCAACCCCGGCAAGGAATGGGTGCTGGTGCCTCCAGCTTTTAAGTGCACTTTCTCCTGCATTATCACACTCGACAGACGGTGCAGAGAGCAGAACCCTGCCGCTGTCAATGCAGAGGTTAACGCGCTCATCTATGAACACTCAGAAAGCCCCGAAGTGCTCATCTATACAGATGGATCTGTTGTAAAGCAGCAGAGAAGTGCGTGGGCATTTACAGCTCGTTCAGCGGGCCGAACCGTTCAAGAATCCAGTGGTGCCCACTCTATGACCACGAGCAGCATGACGATGGAGGTGATGGCAGTTACACAGGCTTTCATATGGCTGGAATCACAGCTTTATACCAACGTGTGTGTACTAAGTGATTCAATGAGCATGATTCAGAAGGTCGAAGCTGGATCTGTACGTAGACAGTGGACTGAATCGCTGCGGAAGTCTGTTGTCCGTAAAGTCACCTTCATCTTCGTCCCGGGACATGCGGGAGTCGAGGGAAATGAACGAGCTGACAAACTGGCTGGCTCTGCGCCCCCTGTAGATGGCCAGCCCATGGATCGTGCCGATGTTATTAACGTCCTTAAAGATATGGCGAGGACAGAGGATGAAAGACCTGGGAGTAAGAATCGGCACAGCCAGACGCGAGAGGTACATCGGGAAAACAAAGCGCCTCGTCAACCAACACAGAACTGGCACTATTAGCCACCGGACGCTGATGCATATGCAGGGGGGATGATCTGAGCACCTATGGACATGTCCGGAGTGCAATGAAGATACCCCAACTGATAACTGATAACGGACAGCTGTAAAGTTGTTTGGACTCGGGGTTTTGAAAGTCTTTATATCGTAAGAGCATTCTTAATTCCTTAGGGGGCTGAGTAGTCTCGAGGTATGGTGTCCACCTCGAATGCTAGAGGTCGCGGGCTCAAGCCCTGGTGATGGCCGGGATTTTTTCACTTGGACTTCTAGTAACAAAATTTCCCCTGGTCACTGGGTAATGAGATCGGACGTCCGTGTGTATTGTTGCGTACATAAACAATCCCTTGGCAGTTGGACATCGAAAAAGAGTAGCCTAACGGTGCTGCCCGGGCAAAATTTCCAGTTAAAAATCTACCCAAAGTATTTTAGGATCATCGGGGTGCTACGGAGTTCGTGCACTGAGTTGAGATTCTCCGGACTCAGGCTTGAGTTAGGAGTAAAACGAGCACTTATGGGTTACACCCGTGTGCGGTGATGTTGATCCGGCGGCTAAACTAAACTAATCTTACCTCCAGTCTTCAAAATTTGAGGGGGGCCTCCATTATAAAAGTGAATATCATAGTGTTCCTTGTGTGAATCGTTGTAATAATCTTTCACGCTTTTGACCATGCGTCTAAAGGCCTCGGTCTATACGATGTTGTCCATTTTTGGTTTTCAGCACGCCACTGTTCTGTGTGTTCTTTTGTTAATGACTTCATTAATTATAAATTGTGGACTAATTTAACATTTCGCAGTTGTATTGTTTTATTTCTAAGTTCTTTGCAATTTTTCTTAAGCCATATTTGTTATGATTCGTTCATGGCGGCTGCCTTTACTTCCCAGAACATTTGTTTCTACTTATTTGACGTTAGTTCGACATTAGAGCCCATTTCATTAACAAAAAAATCCACCTTAATGGATATTCAAACACTTGACAGCCGAACCGACAGGTAAGTGTGCTAATCACTGCGATACCTCGCCCGGAACACAGACATAACAAACAGCATATATTAAAGAAACATTTTAGTTTAGGTATACGCGAATCAATTAATCCTCCCCACGACGCTTGACGGCAGAAGTGGAAGATGATGATGATGATAATGATGATATGCGAATCGGGCGCGTCAGAGACATTGACAAGGACTGGTGCTGATATTGTCATGAGCACTGTTGTACGAGGGTTCAACGCTTGCGCTCATCGTCCGCTAATTGAGGGAAATCCTGGCCAGCTGTTCCCGTCGCATTCAAGCCTATAACATGTGATGGCCTTATCATATCACAGACGCATAGCAAGAAGCTGAATTGAGACATATGTTAATGTAATGTGGTTATACCCAGAAGATGTATTGTTGACCTTTGACATATTAACCAACAGATGCGAACGTCGAGGATTTCTTATGTGGTAAACCATTACCTGGAGTAGAGCTGAAGATTATTGACGACAATGGAGATGAGTGCCAGCCCAGGCAGACTGGAACCATTTTTGTCAAAGGTGAGACCAGCATAGCTTCAACGTCTGTCTGTCTGCCTGCCTGCCTGCCTGCCGTCTGTCTGTCTGTCTGTCTGTCTGTCTGTCTGTCTGTCTGTCTGTCATCTATCTTCTGATGGTGTATGTGCCTTTCTCTAATCCACCGTTGCTGTTAAGCGTTGGGGTGGGGGTGTGGAGGGAGTGTATATGAATAGCTTTGCGTTCCAAGACCAGGTGTATTGCCAGGAGTGACTGGTCATAGTGATTGTTTAGTGAAGTCTTTTCAGTTGCGGGAGGGGGAGGGAGGAGGTTTTCTCTCTTTATCTATTTTTTGTCTTTGGTTCGAATTCAGTCAAGAGTTGCGCTCTCTACCTCAAATTACCGTCAGGAATTGTTATTACCTTTGGTTTAATTAATAACGACATGGCGTTAACGATAACTGCGTTAAAATATAAAACCACACTGAGAACCAAATCTCGTGGCAGGAACCTGCTGTTGAAGTGTGAAGTGTTAGGTCCAGCCTATTTTTATCGGCCTATGTGCATGGAGGAATAATTGGCCAGTCTTTCTCACCCTTAGCGAGCGACGAGAAGTGGAATTAAACGCTTGTACGACCGCACTAAGGCCACTGTCAGCGTAGGGCTTAACAGTTACACAAATACTTAAGCCATATATCACAGCAATATATCACAGTTAAGTAATTATGTGTTTTCATCTTTGATTTCCCGGAAACAGCACAATGGCGTCGGTTTTTATGTTACAAGTGAACTGCTCATATATTATAAAATGGGGAGTGCTCACATATATTATAACATGGGGAGTGCTCACATATATCTTATATTATAACATGGGGAGTGCTCAGATATATTATAACATTGGAAGTGCTCACATATATTATAACATGGGAAGTGCTCACATATATTATAACATTGGAAGTGCTCACATATATTACAAAGTGGGAAGTGCTCACATATATTATAACATGTGGAGTGCTCACATATATTATAACATGGGGAGTGCTCACATATATTATAACATGGGGAGTGCTCACATATATTATAACGTGGGGAGTGCTCACATATATTCTAACATGGGAAGTGCTCACATATATTCTAACATGGGGAGTGCTCACATATATTATAACGTGGGGAGTGCTCACATATATTATAACATGGGGAGTGCTCACATATATTATAACATGGGTAGCGCTCACATATATTATAACGTGGGGAGTGCTCACATATATTATAACATGGGGAGTGCTCACATATATTATAACATGGGAAGTGCTCACATATACTATATATGTGGGAAACGCTCACATATATTATAACATGGGAAGTGCTCACATATACTATAACGTGGGGAATGCTCACATATATTATAATATGGGAAATGCTCACATAGATTA
>OY992886.1:44093353-44143353 GCA_963921405.1 Cepaea hortensis
TGTTACATGTTAGTTCTTTAGTATTAGTGCCAGTTGTCCAATAAGTTGGTTTGCCTTGTTACATCTATTTTCGATTTAGTTTTCTGATTTGCCATTTGAGGATATTATCCTTCCTAAGTACTTGAAGCTTTTTACTTGTTTCATGGGTGTTCTGTTAGATGAAACTTTTTGTTTTTGGTTATAGTCATTAACTCTCTTTTACCGATGTTAATTTTCATGTTATGCTCCTTACACACTTCACTTAGACTACTCATATGGTTTTGTAATTTTATTTCTTTTCTTGCTATTAGTGCTTGATCACACACAAATAGGAGTTCTTTAAATGCTTAATTTTGCCGTTGGTTCTTCTTCTGTGTTCTGTTCGTCAAGTGGTGTTGTTGCGGTCTCTGTTTGGATGTTTTCATTATATAAGCTGTCTATATAGGTTATGAACAAGAGGGGGACAGGACACAACCTTGTCGTACTCCGGATCTTATGGTGAAGGATTCTGAGTGTCCTCCATTTGTTCTCATTATGCATTCACTGTTGTTGTATAAGCGTCTACATAATTTTGTTAGATGTGTACTCGCTCTATATCGTATCATTCTTTTCTTGGTCGACAAAGGCTGAGTAGAGTATTTCATTAAATTCGATTGATTATTGTATAAGTTGTTTAAGTGTAAAGATGGCACCTGTGCATCCTTTGTTTTTTCCTAAATCCAAATTATATTTCGCTTAGCTGGGGTTCTATTTTAGATCGTAATCTTTTCTCAAAAAGTTTGGAAAGTATTCTTTTAGTATTTATCAAAAGGAAAAATGCCCGTGTATTGTGTGTAGTCTCATTTCGTGCCCCCCTTTTGTGTGTGGATAATTATGGCATTTTCTCAGTCTATTGCTGTCTGCTGTTCTACCCACGCATTGTTAAATAGTCTATGTAGCCATGTGGTTCCTACTTCTCTTGTTGCTTTAATAAGTTCCTTTGATATTTCGTCTTGTCCCGGTGATTTATTCAATGGGGCTATTCTGACGGCTTCTTCAATGTCCTCTTTCGGTATGTCTGGTTCTAGTTCCTCGTTGGCATCTGTGTCAGTTTCTTGGATTTATGTGACATCTGATGGAATGTTGAGATGTTCGAAGTACTGCCACCATTTTTTAGGATTTGCTTTTGTTCACTTTTTGGTTTTTCTTTTCGCTGTTAATTATTTTATTTGGGTCGAAGGGTTCTGCTCTGGTTCTAATAGTACTTATGATTTCTCCATAGTTCTCCCAGTCGTTTTGTTTTTATCTCTTTATTATTCTGTTCGCGTGTCTTCTTGCTATTCTAGGTTTTATGTAATCACGATCCTGTTTGCTTTTTACTCACATTTTATATTTTTCCTGTTTGTCTTTTACAGCTTTATGTACCTCGGCGTTCCATCAACTTGTTATTTTCTTTATCCGGGTCAACAGCAGGCTATAGTATGTCCACATTTGTTTGCCACAATATAAACATCCATATCTCAGTAACCAACTGAGGGAAAATTATGAGATTTAGTATATAACCTTATCATTATGTCCACCAACAAAATTTTTTTGTTCTGGAGATTTTACAGCAGATTTCAAAGTTTGTTTATATGCGGTATATAATTTACGAGTCTGAGATGAAAATCATAATTTTAAATATATTACAGCGTAGCCAGACAATCAGCGCTCAATGTTGAATATTTTCACGGGATTGGCCTTTGCCAACTCCCCGCGTTGTTTTAAACTAGGACTGTTCAGAGGTGTCTCAAAATGTGGGTTATTTCATGAAACCTGATTAATATGTTTTTTTTTTTTTTCAACATCTTACCACTTATCGCTAACATTGAAATGTGTGAATATTTTTCAATGAGATTGAATGCGAAATTGTGTATACTATTACAAATTCCGAAAAAAGAACAGTGCATACATTGGGTTTGAGTAGAAAGTTAATTTTGTCGATGGGTGCAAGAATCTGGAATTAAACCACCACGCAATAAACAAACGGTAGGTAGAAAGATTATTGTAGACAGCTTTGACAAAGATGTAATAAGGCGAGCAATTAAAGAATGCTTTAAAAAGTCGCTTAAATTTGGACAGGGTCGATTTCATTGCACCGGGTTTTATCCCATATGGCTCGGTCTCTTTCCGCAGCGCGGAAAGCATCGCACAAAGCACGAACTCCGCAGCTCTAGCGACGACCCACAGAAGTCTCCGAAAAATTTAACTTGTGTACCGAAGGATACGGCCCGGAATCGAACCCACGACCTTTGTAGCCCGAGTCAAAAGGCTTGACATCTTGGCCACGGAGACTCCTAAAATTTTAAAAATTTTGGATTTTATATCCAGGATTATCTAGCATTATAAAAATGCCGGATGCCAAAGAAACAGTGACTGTAAGAAAAATTAGGGTTTGGTTGATAATGAACAATAACATAGAGCTATCCAAAACAACTTTGTGGAAAATTATAAGGACATTATCTTCACTTTTTGAAAGTACAAGGGCGGTAGAAATATTTTTTGCGAGCAACCGCATTTAGGAGCCTTGAGATACCTACGTGAAATAAGGGAAATGCGTATTTGAATGAGACGTGGATCAATGCGCACAACACAAGTGAAAAGGAATGGCAATCAATGGATTGCCCGTGTGTTGCCGGGGCCCATACGGGGGAGCAAAGAATAGTAACACTGTTGCTTACCATGCATGTCGTAAGAGGCGACTAAGGAGGATATGGTTCCGTCGCCCTGCTACTGAGTGAGTGCGTGGCGCGACACTGTGAGCTGTGAGTTATCGCTTGGAATGCTTTTACATCTGTCCGTGGTTGTGTGCAACGGGAACTGCATGTTCAGAACGATGGCGGCCGGCTGGATTGACTGGTTTGCCTTTTCGGCTGAAGAGTGCATTTTTCAGGAGACTCCTGGGAGTCGCCACTGGAGCTACGGAGTTCGTGCTTTGTGCGGCGTTTTCGGCGGGTCGTCCTGTGGAAAGAGACCGAGCCATATAGGATAAAACCTGGGTCAATGAAGTCTTTCTGGTGACTGCCATTTCCATCAACGATGAACTGTATTTTTCATGGAGGACTTTTGTGTTGGCATTCTGGCGGCGGCATTATGCACAGTGTACCTGTGTGGACTGTTGGCTTGCCGATACTCCTGTCTGTTCCATTGTTCACTTTTGGCAGTGAGGAGCATTTTGTGTGATATTCACTGGCACAGGAACGGAGCAATATGGGGACAACCCGTTGCCGTGAAGTTGGAACCACGACTGACTAACTAACTAACTAACTAACTAATCAATGGATGAAAAGATAAAGCGTTATGTGCCCAGTAGTAAAGGACAGCGTTTGGTCATAGCCTATGCTGGTAGTACTCATAATGGCTTACTACAGAATGCTGGGTTCGTGTTCGTATCAAAGCATACAGACAATAGGGATTATCATAATGAGATGAATGGTAATGTATTTAGAGATTGGCTCGGGAATACAGTACTTCTATCCCTTGATAGACCGTCTTGTCTAATCATGGACAATCATCATATCACAATGTTGTTGCCCAAGAAGACAAAATACCTACGGCATAGAGCACAAAGGAATCAATAACGATATGGCTCCGAAAGGAAAATATACCATTTCCAGAAACATATTTCAAGCTACAGTTGTTGTCCCTTGTAAAACAGGCGCAAAAAAGCAAGAAATTTTAAATCGACAAGTTGATAGAATAGCATGGCCATAGGTGCTTGAGAAACCCCATAGAACTTGTGTGGGCTAAAATTAAAGGACAAGTGGCAGCTGCCAATACTACATTCAAATTGTCTGACGTCAAGATACTAACCCAGTCCGCGCTATTAAATATTGATAAAAGTTACTGGAAAAAATGTGAGGACCATGTGTTGAAAGAGGAAGAGGACTATTGGAGAAAGGATGGATTGAATTTTATGCAACCGAGAGCAATCATCAACCTACTGGAATCGTCCGACACAGATTGAGGTCTGAGCAGATCGCAGACCTTAAACTACGTACACACTTACTGGGATATTTTGCTCCAACTATTCCGACGAATTGCAGGCCTTAAACATTACAGCATCAGCATAAGGTCAATGACAACAGTTTGTATTCCACATTGATGAATTTTCAATTCCGCAAGCCCTCAGCGATGACAAACAACTGTATTGAAAACACACACATGCACGCACGCGCGCGCGCGCACACACACATACACACACACACACACACACTAAACGCATTGAATACCAACAGAAGAGTAATATTGCGGTGGAAATATACATATTGTGGTATAACAAGAAACGTGAGAGCAAACACGTTGTCAAATTAGGGGACAACACACGTGCATACGAATCAATCTATAAACTTCAACGAAAAGAGGACCAACATCTTGGTCGTTAAGAAGAAAGCCAACTACAGAGACACTGACAACTATTTTCATAGTGCAAAACAGGTAATCATGTTCCGTCTCTGATCGGTAAACAGCAGAGTAGACAGTTTTTCACAAAGACTCAAAGCGGGTCTGTCACCCATGTGTACGTGTGAACAAACTACACAGACAGCTGAACAGATCCTTAAAAATGGAAACATGATGACTAAATTGCGGTATCATTTCTTGTCGCTCCATACGCACATTAACTCACAGCTATTTGAAAGCTTTCACGAACTCAATATAAAAAGCTAACATGAATACTTGTGTACACTTTATTAACAAGCAGCTGAAGAAACAAGAAGGAAATGAAAAATAAGGTAAGAAATATATTCCTTCTACTTTCCTGTTAATTTACAAATTATTTACCCCATGCCTCTGTAAATTCTGTCTTTACTAATATTACACATTGCACCCCTCTCGGGATTCTCCGTGGTGAAGTGATCAAGCCGTCTGACTCGGGCTCAGAAGGTTGTATGTTCGATTCCGGGCCGCGTCCTTCATTTCACGAGTGCATGTTTTAGGAGACTCCCGAGGGTCGTCGCTGGAGCTACGGAGTTGGTGCTTTGTGCGACGCTTTCCGCGCTGCGAAAAGAAACTGAGCCATATGGGATAAAAACCCGGTGCAATGCAGCCGACCCTGTCGACTTTTAAGCTAGTTCTTTCATTGCACCCACTTCCATACGAATCCGGATACGCCTTGTGTGTCATCTGAATTGGCGGGGCTTTCATTACTGTAAACATACATTTGTTAGCGAGAAATCACTAGTTTTTCAGCAAAACATCAAAGAAATGTCGCCGCTTTCGATGATTTAAGTTGTTTTTGGACCTATTAAAGACATATTCCTTGGGTGGGGATAAATATAAGACGGCTGGAGAAATTTCATAACAATGCAACAGACAGTTTTCAAAATAATTGATCGTGAATGAAGGCATTCTTTGTGGGACATACTATACTAATTTAAACCTTTCACCCCTTCTTGGTGAGGCTAACTCAGTGGTTCTCAACCTTTCTTGGCCCATGCACCCCTTCAACATATGTTCAGAATGTCATCCCCTTCCCCCCTCCCATTCCATCCCTATAAATTACCCTCCCCCGTCCGTACACATTATACGTAAAAAATGGAAGCTAAATTTAGAAACACATACAAG
Organism: Cepaea hortensis; assembly: GCA_963921405.1. Classification (NCBI taxonomy): domain Eukaryota; kingdom Metazoa; phylum Mollusca; class Gastropoda; order Stylommatophora; family Helicidae; genus Cepaea; species Cepaea hortensis. The sequence continues at coordinate 44,098,916 of OY992886.1, forward strand.
AAAAAGTCTAAACATCTACATAAAACGTGATTTGCGGGTCCACCTACGTTATAAGACGAATTTTAGAAGGGCGAGAAGTACAAAATTGTAGAGTATGGAGGGAAAAACAATATCAAGTAATCAGTTCTTGTATTAACGCAATCTTGAAATAATCTTCATTCCCCCCCCCCCCCCCACCGGAAACCATAAAATCCCCCCCCCCCCCTACCACCAGGAGGGAGGGGGGAATTCCCCACCGGTTGAGAACCACTCGACTACCCTATCCTAGTACTCCTCTTCTTCTTCGTTTTCTGTCCTCCTGCGATATGTATGAGATGTTATGAGAGAAGATAAGTACTTGCTTTCACTCCTGACACGCAGTCACTAAAGGGTTCTGTGTTTGGGTTTTGTAAATGTTCATAGAAGCACCATCATGGAGGTTTCGCTTTTCACGATGATCTATGGAGAATTAACTGTTCAAAAATATACCAAAAAGAATTCCACTTTCCGACACGCACTCTAAGTGAGTTTCTGATATCCTAATTATCTAGCCAATTCGACTGCTCGACGCCTAAATCTTTAAAGGCCATTTTAGCAGCGCGCTTCTTAGACCGGAAGTGTTCCGTCCAGGAATTCAGTTTGCTGCGATTTTCTCAGACCAAAATGTGAAACATGTCTCAGCCAATTCTGTAGAATTGGTGGGGTACAAGAGCTTGTGCATAGCAACTTTACCGAAATTCTATTGTGCTCTATATTTATAATTAGTAATACCCATTAAGAATACCTTTTTTATACAGAAAGGTCGCCTATATATATGAATGTACAGCATGGAAAACAATTAATACATCAAGTGTTTAGAGTAAGTGTTCCGATTCCCACAAACTGCGATGGAAATTCAGAGACTTTGTCACAAAGCCAAACCTATCAAACGGCAAAAACTTTGTCAAGAAGTTTACAATGAAACATATCTCAAGAAATGCTGGTCTTTACACAAACACATAAACTGTGCATCCATAAGGAAGAGTGTCAGAGACTTTCAAGGTGAAGACCTGACCTAAAAGGACAGAAGAAGAGAAAGTGAAAACGCTCACTGAAAAAAAGATATCAAACAAACCTGCACAAACGACTGTGATACACCTATAGCTACAACAGTTATGCTCACTGAACGGTGTGCTCAGATGGAAATAACATGATACCAATGATGACATCAAGGATACAATTAAGGCGTCAATAAATCTACACCCGGCCCTGATGGCTTCAGTTACTGGATCTAGAATAAGATCTGCACGACCTCTGCATTGACTATAACAACAATAATAGGAAATGACAGTCCCCGAAAGCTTTCCACATAGTTATTTAACTCTAATGCTGAAACCTGGGAAAGGTTACACACACATTAGCTGATACAGAATGATCACTATGCAGAACAATGTGTGCACAATTCTGCAAACAAATAATTACCAGGAACCTAGCGAACGAACTCGGAAAGGGTCTTATAATACCTAACACACTGGGAGGGTTAAATAAGGGGGTTAAATTACATTCCAGTTGTTAACTGTAGAATGGCATCTATTTATCGTTTACTAGGTGGACGTCTTGCAATGTGGCTGTTGTTTCTACGTTGTAGGGCTCTTTGTGGTGCACTGTCATCGGATAATCTTGTTATATGGCCAAACCTTCTCACTTGCTATCTGTTAATATAGTCGAGCAATAGTGCTGTCATTGTTTCTGATTGTTATTTTTTCGTCATATTTATAATCTCTCTCTCTCTCTCTCTCTCTCTCTCTCTCTCTCTCTCTCTCTCTCTCTCTCTCTGTGTGTGTGTGTGTGTGTGTGTGTGTGTGTATGTGTGTGTGTGTGTGTGTGTGTGTGTGTGTGTGTGTGTGTGTGTGTTTGTGTGAGTTAAAGCTATACACACAATGTTTATTTCAGGTGTCAGACACAATAAAGTTTCACGAGATTTGCGCATGCGTAACACCGGTCAGCGGATGTGACTTAACAGAAGAGCAGCTGAAGGCGTACTGTGAAAGTATCTTCATCGCGGACTTGGCAAACGAGCAAACACCCATGCCTAAGTATTTTATGGTACTGTCACATTTCTACGATGCTTTCGATGTTTGTGTGCCAATTAATGTCCCGAAGAACGTAAGCAAGTCCTTAACTGGCTGTCTCAGTCTAACTCTTTATTCATCATGATAAGCGTGGGCGGCCATGATTCGCCATCTCACTCGATCACCAGAATCATGGATCAGCTCAGTGTTACTGTCTCGACCATACCAAGTGGCCAGTCAATTAGGTATTTACTTCTCTCCCTTCTCCTTGTTCTCTTCCCCTCGATCTTGCCAGTTGTCATCAAGTTCTTCAATTTATTTCTTCTCATAACGTGAAAAAAAATAAATTTGACTGTCTACGTCTGTTTTCTCTAATTAGTTTATGATTTGTATTTGTTTCTTGTAGGACTTGCTCATTGGTTTTTCTGTCTGTCCATGGTATTCTTGGCATTTTACCAGAAACCACATTTCACGAGCCAGCCGATGTTTTTTTTTGCTTCTTTTTTTGTCCAGTTTCTCTGTTCATTGCCCACGCTATGCATCCATATACAAGTACAGGTTCTATGTAGCACATTGGTGCCAGGAGCAAGTTACTGAACAGTTCAAGAAGATTGATACGGGGGCGGCAAATGTCACGCGGCAAGGCCAACAACAAAATACATCAGACACACAAGACGGGCAGCGTGGAGGCCGCCAAGGCCTCGAAGAAAACGACAGAAGAGAACCTGTCTGCGAGCTGCAGCAAAGAACAAGAAGATCAAGTAATCTCATAGGAAGCTACCACGAAGGAGACCGACGACAACCCACGACAGACAAGAGCCATGTCTAATGAGAAGAAGGAGGAGAAAGACACCTGAGTCGGAAACATCGATTCAAAGACAGTTAGATGAGTTGTCAAAAACGTATCCAAGCGGAGCTGACACATGAACACATCCTGAAGCAGCTGCAACAGGAGAATCTCCACATCCGAATCTTGAGTGCCGAGAGGTTTCTAAGGTACTCCAAGATCACTACTACGTTAGCGGTAGTGACGACTGAGTGCAATGAGATGCCACGCCAGGTATCGATAAACAAGAAAGTACAACAGCCCGAAGGATTCATCCCAAGAATCACTCAATGCTCAAGATGCCAGAAGGCCATCACAGCAGAACAACATGTCGCAGCAAGACATAAATCTGCCGATAGTGCGCCGAGCACCATACACTCAAGGAATGTCCATTGGCAAAATAAGACAGGGACTTCCGAAAGCGCAATGACAAGAGAAAGTGCGCCAACTGTCTGGACAAGCATGGGGCAAGATATCTGGGCTGTCCGTACGTCCAAATACACAGAGACGTCTTAAAGATCGCCATTACCATAAAGACACCATACTAGGAAGCAATGCGGAGGTGCAAGACAGCCACGTGCGTCTCACAAGCTGAAAGAGCTCAACTGCAAGACCAGATTGACAAGCTAAAGAAACACATCAAGCTACTTCAAACACCGGGCACAAACCAGTGACAATGAAAATTTGATTGCTGAATTAAAAGAGATCCAGCAAAACATCAAACAAGAGGTGGAGCTTATGGTACTGATAAAGAAGGAAAACGAAGAAATCTGCCACACCATCAAATCAGAGAGAGAGAGAGAGAGAGAGAGAGAGAGAGAGAGAGAGAGAGAGAGAGAGAGAGAGAGAGAGAGAGAGAGTGAGAGAGAGAGAGAGAGAGAGAGAGAGAGAGAGAACTGCAAAAAAATGGAAAGGGAATTATTCCAAAACAAACCAGCAGAAGCCAGGAAAAGACCACAGAATAGCCGCAAGGTGAAACCCAACAAAAGACCGAGCCGGAACCGCAAGCTAAAGCCAGCAGCCCAACCACGACGCCTAAGAAATTATAGGGGAAACCAATATCCCGCCAGACCTCTGAAGAAAACCTAGAGGAGCACCATGACGACGACACAGAGGACACCCCGTCGTCACAATTGTTTCCAACTCCACTTCCTTTGGAGCTTCTCCTCAAGCAGAACGCAGAATTCGAAAGGAGAAAGGAACTCAGGCGCAAGGAATTCAAAAGGCGCAAGGAAGAAAAGGAAAACAAGAAGCCCAAGAAATTCAAAGGGAAACCAATGTCCCCCTAGGCCCCAGAAGAATACCCAGATATACATGTGGGGTGGTAAAGATAATAAATGAGAATAAGGACAAGTTCGCTAGGGGTATTCCGTATGAATGGGAACTCAATCTCAAACACGCCCTCTATATGAAATAATACACTGGCTCGAAAAACCCCCAAGCATTGAACAAGGCAGAAAAGGGTGCAAGTTCAACACTAATATAGAAGAAATGTTTCCCATAGAAGGCTGCGAGATCCGGGAAGTTCTACCACAGACACTCGAGTAACTAATCACTCTACCCAGAAGGTGTGTCTATGTGTAAGTGCACCGCCCCACATTTAATCTCCCATATATATATAAACAATGACAAGCATCCACTGTCATGCACATCCACAGTATCACATAACAGATGGGGAAAAACCACTGTTAGACGCAACAATTGTATTACATAACAGAGGGAAACAACCCCTGTTAGACAAAAACACCACAATGAATAACTGTATCACATAACAGATGGAGAACAACCACTGTTAAACACCAACAGTAACCATAACTGGACTATAAACATCAACTTTGGAACAATATGTTTACAATGAATTAACTTCAAGGCTCGGTTAAACCAAAAACAAACAACTGTATTGTGAAAACATTTGGGTCATGGACAAACCCTGTTGGCGGAACCATGCTGACATATACATGAAAGAAAGGATAATATTCAGGCAATGCACACAATTTATACAACCAGAACAGACTTCCCCAAAAATCCCCCAAAAAGGTTCACATCAAATACACGTGTCACACACAAAACAAAGCAAATGAAAACTAACCAATACAAAACATATATACAGAAAAACTATCTAATTTGTCTCTGGTTCTATCCTATGTGTCTGTTGATGACTCTTTCTCCTTCAATATCCACTAGAAACAAGTCTGGCCATAATCCTACTCGCTATAATCCAGGAAAACAGCTCTCTCTCTCTCTCTCTCTCTCTCTCTCTCTCTCTCTCTCTCTCTATATATATATATATATATATATATATATATATATATATATCCACCTATTCAGAAAATTGGGGATTGCACACACACACACACAGAGCGTCCACCTCCGGATCATATATCCAAAGCTTAAACATGAAGGGGTAATCCATATGAATCCACTATGAATATACTGTAATCCACCAAGTCACAGCTGCTAAGTAACTGGGCTAGGGGCATTCTGGCGTGGTATAACAGACAGGTATAAGTCTGAAGCATTCCGGCGTGGTGCAACACACAGGTATAAGACTTCCACTGTCCATGTGATTGGTTCAACCAGGATCAGGCACATAAACTTTCAGCACATCTTTGGATGAGGAGGGACATCACATTATCCATAGTATTTCTTGACAGAGCTAACTTGAATTGGGGATAAATATTCCAGCCCTTTTCTGGGTTAAGATGTAGGCTATCTCTTTCTTCAGCTGAATATACGACTTGATTGACCGGGAGTTGGTATAGTGCTTGATTGTCCATGTCTGGGATATGATGGATGAGAAGATTCAAAGGAAGCTTGAAGTCCGCAAAAGCAGTTTGTAAATCCATACTGTTCAATTATGATGAACCCCAGACTATCCATGAGCCTCTGGTATATGACAGTTGAACGTGGAATCAGGCGGTGACATTTAGAAGAGGGTATACGCTGGATCCATGTAGGCCAGGCATGCCTCATGCTTTTGCAGACATTTAAATGATGAACACTGTCTGTAAGTTCCCAGAGGTAGGGAATCCACTTCAGCATGGTCAAAGTCCATTAATTATCCAGGCATTGACATACAGGTTCAGGGTGTATGACAGTAACCAGCACTCTTTACTTGTAGAATATTAGGGGTAGGCTGATATTCCAGTTTCTTGCCTCTAAATCCAAGCATGGTGACTATAAATCCAGTTCCAATACTCCACCCGCATCTCTCCAGCGCTATATAGTGAAGACAAAAACAGGGTCTATATACATTAGTAATAAAACCCAATATTCTGATAACAGTGTATCATAATAAAAATAAAGGAAACAAAAGGGAAGAAGAAAGAAAGGTGTTTCTAGTTCCCTAGCACTTGTCGCCTACTGTAGAGTTTTGTCTCACTCCAAAAGTGAGTGAGGTATCTACTCAATAGGTACATCTCTTCTGGACTGACACTGGAGCTTCCTGAGGGGTTATTCACCTCCTAATTATCCAAACATCTTGATAGTACCGCTGTCACAACATGGACAAAATCCCTGAGACAATAGCCTCATGTAAACAATTCATAAATCTCCTTTCCATAGTTACAAACAGCATTAGATAAGTACCACTGACAAATGACAGAAGGCTAGCTACCAGATCAGTCATCTCCTCTTGCATCATCATCATCATCATCATCATCATCATCATCATCATCATCATCATCATCATCATCATCATCATCATCATCATCATCATCATCATCATCATCATCATCATCATCATCATCATCATCATCATCATCATCATCATCATCATCATCATCATCATCATCATCATCATCATCATCATCATCATCATCATTATCATCATCATCATCATCATCATCATCATCATCATCATCATCATCATCATCATCATCATCATGCGTTTGTCCCCACTAGGGTGAAGTTATGTTTACTCCAGCAGTAACAAACATGAACATAAAAGGTAAAATACTCATAAAAGAGAAATCATGTGAATCTTTTCCCATACAATGTAGGAATCACTTAGTGGGCAGTTACCCAACATCTCAAAGCCAAAACACAAGAGCATGATGTCATTTCCCACTCACTTGAGATTATATATCATACAAAATGAAAATCCCATAACAGCATTTATGAAAAAGACTACCAGACAATCACACCTCTGTGTATTTACAACAATGTAAACAAAAGATTAACTGCTAAGTGCATGATAAGTCAAGTGAGAATATCTCTCTCTATCTAACAGACTATTTATGTTGTACACATATAGCAATATTTCTCCCTCATAAGAAAATAGAAATATAATATGCACTCAGAAAGAAAACTTTATAACACAAAGACAAATTGTGAAAGATAAGCATTTAGGAATAAAATAGGTTCACAAAGCGTATCCGAAAGGTGACTCATAGCAAGATTACATTGTAAGCTTTAGGAAAGCCGACTGGACAAAATGGCGATGGACAGACTGCGCAACTCAACCCAACTTTTCAATGAAAAGTGATTCTCATATATTTTTCACACATACAACTTCAATCATGATATTAGTTGGATGAAAGCATTCATCCTAGTACACGAAATGATACATTTATGCGTACACTAAGCGTAGGGAGGATAAAGGGGCGATTAAATTAAGCCCCACTGACCCAATGTGTGGCTACTATCTAGAACAAAACATGGCGAGTCATAGCTTCGCCTTTGTCTTGTTAACGCGCCTTTGTTTCCGGGGACTCCGCCAATCAATTGGCCTTATTTGAAACAAAAGTTAGTTTCGTTAATTCTCCCGTCGTAACTTTTAATAGCCTCTCCTTTTTAAGGTAGCGCCTATAGCAACGTCTTCTTGGAAAGAACTGCGGGATGATACACATACGTTACAATACACTATGATGACGACCATCCCGTATACTCAGATGGTTACTATATAGATGGCACAGACCTCGTCCCGTGGTTGATCACTGAGGAAGAAATCTAAAGGCAGCAAACACTCAAACTCGACAGAGAACAAAGGCGCAAGGAGGAAAATGAAAACATCGAAAAGCTTCTACAGACAATACACAAAAAGGAGACAAAAATACTAAATAAAAAGTCCTTATAATGACTGCAACCAGTCAAGCCTGAGGAGCCAGGAGCCTTCACTAACCATGAAAAACCACTAGAGACGGGCACAAAGGACAACTCACCGACCAGTTCCCCAGCTGACGTCACAGACACAAAAGCCTGTATAACCAGTCCGGGTCAGGACTCACTCGTGAGAGCGCAAAGACAACAGAATAAAACCCACAGAAACCACGGACCTCAACTTTAACCACGGCGTAAGAAGCAGTTTGAACAAGGCCAAATTTGGAATTTTTGTTTTTGAATCAAGCAAGCAAGTAGCACATTGGCACTCTTTTTCTCATTGCAATTGACATCTTTTTATTGGTCAGTATGTTTTTCATCTTGCAAAAGGCTGCCTTCGCCATGACGATTCACGTTCTAATCCTTCTGATGTTAAGACTGTTCCGAGATAATTGTAACGATTTACATGTTTAAGAATATTCCCATTTACTTGTATATTGCATTTTGGTATTTCCTTCTTCCTAGTGACGACCATAATCGGTGTCTTCATACAATGTATACATACAACTAACCCTAATTGTTAACTGTGTGCAACAACCGCATCTACTAAATGTTGCAGATCCTGCTCATCGTCTGCAATCAATGCTGTATCATCTGCATATCTAATGTTATTGATGCTTCTTCCTTCAATGATGATTCCTTTAACATCTTGTATATTTCTGAAAATTTGTTCACTATACAGGGAAAACAGATCTAGAGACATTACACATCCTTGTCTCACACCTCTCTTAATAGACCGATACCGACCTACTTTATTATCAATTTTGATGGCAGCTTGTTGTTTCCAATACATCAGTTATCAGTTATCAGTTGGGGTATCTTCGTTGCACTCCGGACATGTCCATTACATGTTTTTCACAAGTCAAAAGTCTTTCCCATGAATTTGTAGATCTGCAGGCATCTTTATAATGTTGACATGTCTTACTTTTTCGAAAGCCTCCATGTAGTCAATAAAAAGTCTTTGTTTTCTTCCATCCATCCATCCATCCATCCATCCATCCATATATCCATCCATCCATCCATACATCCATACATCCATCCATCCATCATGTGCCATGTGGGCGGTCATATTCTGCCATCTCACTCAATCACCAGAGTCGTGGATCAGTTCCGTGTTCCTGTGTCGACAATATCACGTGGCCAAGCCATCCAGGTATTTACTTCTCGGTATTCCCGTTGGTCTCCTCCCTTCGATCTTGCCAGTTGTCACCAAGTTCTCGAAGCTTTCTTCTCATAACACGCCCAAAATATTTTTCACTGTCTACGTCTGATAACTCTAATCAATTTACGATCTTCATTTATTTCTTGAAGGACTTGTTCATTGTGTTTTCTGTCTCTCCATGGTATTCTTTGCATTTTCCTCAGAAACCACATTTTCACAGCCATCATATGGTTTTCAGCTTGACTGCTCATGGTCCACGCTTCACATCCATACAAAAGTACAGGTTCTATGTAGCACTTCAACACACCTTTTCTCGTTTTAATTGATATCTTCTTTTTTTTTTTTATTGGTCAGTATGTTTTTCATTTTGTAAAAGGCTACCTTCGCAATAGCAATTCTTGTTCTAATCCCTTCAAGGGAGTCTCCGTGGCGAAGTGGTCAAGCCGTTTGACTCGGGCTCCGAAGGTTGTGGGTTCGATTCCGGGCCGCGTCCTTCGGTTCACGAGTGAAATTTCTCGGAGACTCCTGTGGATCGTCGCTAGGGCTACGGAGTTCGTGCTTTGTGCGAAAGAAACTGAGCCATATAGGATACAACCCGGTGCAATGAAGTCGACCCCGTCGACTTTTAAGCGTTTTTGTTTCTTCAAGGCATATCCCATCAAATGTTATGACTGTTCCGAGATAACTGTATCGATTCACTTGCTTAAGAATATGCCCATTTATTCGTATATCATATTGTGGTATTTCCTTCTTCCCAGTGATGACCAAAATCTGTGTCTTGTTAATATTTAGTTCTAACCCTAGCTGTTCACTGTGTACAACAATCGCATCTACTAAATGTTGCAGGTCCTTCTTTTTCTTCTTTGCGTTCATCCGGAGTGTTTTATCAGATGTGATTGCGGTGTGCGTTAGGAACCCTTGGGTCAAAACCCTTAGGTCAACACATCCGGCTTTTGCGTGCATTTTTAACCAGGTTAGCATTCCTGGGAGACTCTCACTTTTGTGGTGCCGTCCACCTCCCAGCTGGTCAATTTGGAACTGTCGAAGACTTCGCGGTCAGTCCTCAAAGGAAGGCAGGGACATTCCATAGCATTTTCCGCCATCCTGGGTGGCTTTCATAATTGCAGAGCCGACACATAGCGCTCTGGTGCTGGGCTCACCGAGGGAATCGTCACGTCCTGCTCATGGCTGCTTTAATCCCTCACTTCAGTATATTGGGCATTTCGCACGAACGAGACAGGTCTGCAGACAGTGTCCACTCAGCGAGTTTTCGGTTCGGACATGTGCTTGTCGTTGTGCCCGTCAGAGCTGTTCCAGGCACGACAGACATTCGGAAACTACCTAGTCAGAGCTGTTCCGAAAAAGAGCGGCATTCGGAAACTAGGTAGTCAGAGCTGTTCCTAGCACGAGATACATTTGGACGAGACATTTCACTCGGACGTAAATGCGTAGTGCCAATTTTTATTTTGCCACCCGCAGGACGGCACTTCCGGCTTCGGCGGGCATTGTTTAATGAGGTTAGCCTTTCTCGGGTTTCGAGGCACGTTAGACTTATAGTTGTGATGTCTCCCACATCTCAGCTGGTCAAGATGGAACGGTCAACGACATCATGGTCAACCCTTAAGGAAGGCAGGGGCAGACCATGGGCATTCCCTCACTATCCAAGGAGGCTTCCATAATTGCAGAGCCGGCACATATTGCTCTGAGACTGGGCTCACCCGAGGAGTTGCAACGTCCTGCTCATGGCTGCTTTAGTTCCTCACATCCATGTTTTTGGCATCTCGCTTGCCACTTGGTCGCTCAAGCACACACCAGGAACGGTCAGACTGTGGGCGACATCCGCTCGGTAAGCTTTTGCTTTCGACTTCGGATCACGCAATGGATTCGCTAGCCGTGCGTTCCATTTCGTGTTATTGAGACGTTTTTCCACTTTTGTATACCCTCTCTATGAGTTAGAAACAGTCAGTGTTCGTAACTATTTTATTCGACTAGGGCACTTTTCTGCCTTTTAGTACTCGCTCACGAGGTAGGCTACATGTGCTGTAGGCTCAGCACCTTACCTCCGCGCAGCAGTGAACGAGAAACGGCCAGGCCCTCTCATCCGGGGAACCCTCATATCCACCAGCTGAGAGCCTTCGAACAAGTATCAGAACTGGGCATGTAGCGTTCTCAGTATCTCACCTCTATTTTTCGGTAGGTGGGTATCGGCCCCGCTCTCACATCCGAGGGTTTGTGACTTAGGGAGTTCAGCCTCAACCCTCGACAGAGAGCCTTAGAGTATTGTCCGGACCAAGAACTTCTGCCTTCGTGCGCCTGTATCCTCAGTCTACCTGCAGAGCAGCAGGTTGTGTCTCTCTTAGTCTGGCCCCTATTCCATAAGCTGTCCGATATGTAGTTTTCATCCATCGGCAAGCACATGGGGTCAGTGGAACACACAAGCACCCCCACCACGGCAAGAGACACATCGGGGGAGTGTTGCAGGTCCTATTCATTGTCTGCAATCAAGACTGTATCATCTGCATATCTACTGTTATTGATTTATCGTCCCCCAATGTTACTTCCTTCCATATCTACTGTATTTCTGAAAATATTTTCACTGTACGGTGAAAAAAGATCTGGAGACATTACACATCCCTGTCTGACACCTCTTTTAATAGGCTGATATTGACGTACATCGTTATCAGTTATTATGGCAGCTTGTTGTTTCCAAAGTATGTTTTATAAAAGTCTAAGGCCTTTTCCATTAATTAATGTTCCCAGTATATACACAGCACGTACTGTAATAATTTGGTAGTCAGGTCTTAGTCAGATATGACTGAGCTACCGTATGACAGTAGACGGTAGTACCTGCTTTCTGTCAGCGCCGAATGTTTGGCGGCGCTTACCAAACCCGACACCCCACATTGTGCCAGCGGCTTCGGGCGGAAGAGTACAATTGGGAGGGTACAAGCCTTATCCTGGTGCGAGGAAATGCAACCCAAAGACAAAATAGTCATGGCAGAGCAGACCAGGCCCTAAGCCTTGGTTGGCAGCTGTTCTAGGATCGAAGCTCCGATAGGCGGACAGTTAGAACATTGCTCTGCTGATCCGGCAGCTTCTGCAGCTTGTCTTGTTCCAGATGCATAGGTGTTAACTTTCCTCTGGAGTGAACTAGGCAGGCCGAGAGAGAGAGAGAGAGAGAGAGAGAGAGAGAGAGAGAGAGAGAGAGAGAGATTGCCTTCTACAAACAGACATTTATCTTCTCCTATTTTGGGTTGTATTTTCTTCCTAACTCTTTGCATAACAATTCTTAGCAAAATGTTCGTGATGAGGCTTTGTATACTAATTGTTCTATGTTGGTAATCTTCCAAGGCTCTTGATTTCTTTGGGTATGCAATAAATATATAATTACATAATTCAGGAGGTATATCTCCAGTGGTGACGTGATCTATTCCATATTATTCTAGGGCACTGATCATTTATGTCGTGATGTTGACTGAACCGGGGGCTCTTGCTAGTTTTCATATGGTTAAGAGAATTCTGAACATCCATCTACAAAATTGATTGTCTTTTATTATTATTTCGAATAGCATACTGTTCTTCTCTGGTATCATCATGCAGATTTTTCACATTATCTGATCATACATGTAAAATCAGATCTTTTTCTATTATGAATTTTCCATCTTTTATTTTTAAGCATCCTGTTAATGTACGTGACCTAGAAAGTTCATGGGTTCTTGTGGGAATTAATTTGGTATTTTTACTGTTGTGTTGTTGTTTTCAATTTTCAATGCTTCTTTTGCCTTCTTACATAATGTTCTGACTTTTCTGTGAATCTTTTCATATTTGTCAGGATTATCTTTGTTGAGTCTTCTTGTTTCCATTAGTTGTAAAATTTCGTCAGTCATCCATTTCTTACGACCCACATTCTTTAACAATGGAATAGTTGTTTCTGCAGCCAAACTGATTGAATTCTTTAACATTTCCCACTGATCATCCGCATCTTTAAATAGGATCTCAAGATAAGAGAATATATCAAATCTGTTCTTTACTTCTATGTTAAATTTGTCTTGTGTTTACTTGTCATTTTTCAACTTACACAGATCATATTTAGTGTTTCCTGGTGTATATTTGACTTTCTTTAACTTTACCTTTAATTTGTATGTAATAATTATATCATCACCGTAACAGTCTGCTGCATGGGGAACTGTTGTTGTTTACGAATTTCGAAACCTTCTGCTAATCAGGGTGTAATTAATTTGGCTTCTTATCCTGCTGTCAGGACGCTTTCAAGTCTTCTTGGGCATATATTTAAATGACATATATGTTAAGTCTGCCAATTAATTTTACCAACAGAACCCTCACTGACACAGATCAATAATTCTCCGTCTAGATTGTTGCATAAACAAGGTGTTCCGACAATCATTTCCTGCTCTTTTGCCAATTCTTTAAGTCTGTATACTCTTTCGTTTCTTTCTCACCAACCATGTTTGGCTACTGTGCATCCATCGCCTTGATTTCCTTCTTTCGTATTGAAGTTACCCATTATATTTATTTCTGAATGCTTACTTTGTTTTCAAAGCATTCTCTGTGTCAGATATTTATTGATTTGGTCATATTGTTTCTTAATTTGGCCAGCATTTTTCCTAATTTCGCTAAAATATTTTAAGACTTTGGATAGGTCAAGAGATTTCTTGGTTTGGTCATAATGTTTCTTAATTTGGCTAGCATTTTCCTAATTTGTCTAACTTATTTTAATAATTTGGTCAATATATTTCTTGGATTGGTCATCATATTTTTATTAATTTGGCCAGCATTTTGTTTAAATTTGGTTAACATATTTTTCGTAGTTTGCATATATATTTATAAATTTGGTCAACGTATTTCTTGATTTGCCCAACATTTTTCCAAATTTGTTTAACATATTTTTCTTACTTTGCATATATATTTATAAGTTTTATCGAGATATTTCTTGATTTGGTCAATATTTTTCCTAATGTGGCTAACACATTTTCTTACTTTTTGGAGAAATTTCTTGATTTAGCTTTCTTTGTTTCTTAATTTGGCCAACATTTTTCTCATTTTGGCCAGCCTATTTCTTAAAATATTTCCAGAAATGTAGAAGCTATGTTAATAATCAACATTGGGAGACGTAATATCAATAAAATTAGATCCGCGGATGAAACAGAATTGATGGCAGACAATGAGCAGTGCCTGAAACCTATATTATTTGTTGTACACAGAAAACAATTAAGGTTAGAATTAAGTTGTAAGAAGTAGACACAGATTATGGTTGTCACTGGGAAGGAGTAACTAGCACAATGTAATGTTCAAGTAAATGGGAATATTCTTAAACAAGTGAATCAGTACAATTTTCTCGGCACAGTAATAACATCTGGTACCTTGAAGCGTTTAGAACAAGAATCACCACGGCGAAGTTATACTTTTGCATAATGGAAAACATACTGACCAATAAACAGATGTCAATTGCAACGAGAAAAAGAGTGTTGAAGTGATACATAGAAACTGTAATTTAGTATGGATATGACACAAGAATAAGGAAAAAGAGAATGAGAGAAGAGACGAGCGAGAGAGAGAGAGAGAGAGAGAGAGAGAGAGAGAGAGAGAGAGAGAGAGAGAGAGAGAGAGAGAGAGAGAGAGAGAGGAGAGATAGCGCTGAATCATTGGGTCTATCCCAGTGCAATATTTGTTGGGAAAATTATCCCCCCTCTAATAGGTATGAAACTCACGATTACTGTTTTTGTTTTATAAACAGGTGCACTAATCATCATATAACAGCAACTACTAATAGAATGTTATTGGGAGGAGGGGGAAGAAATACAGTGAGAAAGAGACAGTTACTTCACCTCATAATACCGTGATCTAGCTTGTATGAGGTCCTATAATTTCTAACCACTTGGAAACAACTGCAAATGGATCACGATGATCATTGCCGGGTCATGACAATAGCGTGGATGTACCGAGCTAAAATACGGATAATCTCACGGTAGAGATCACTCACTGATTGACTGAACTTCTACTTTAGCACATTTTTCTTTAGAAATAAGAAACAATGGTCATATCAAAACTGTAGGATAACAATTGAAAATAAAATGCTTATTTAAGTTGATAAATTTTTATCCCTAAGGGCTAATATCATATCTTCTATCAGATGTTAAAAATTTCTTCTACACTTTCTTCTCTGCATTTTTCTGTTGGGGCATATATTTGAATGACGTTTATGTTACAAAGGTCTGCCGATTAATTTTACCAACAGAACCCTGTCTGACACAGCCCAATATCCTTGAACAGATTTAGATGTTTCCCTATCCAAGATAATTGCTACACCTCTTTGTTGTTCCTCTCCCCCAGATTAAATCATCTTACAATCCTCCCCTGTCATAATCCCGCCCCTCTCCATCTCGACTAGCACATTCTTAATATATTAATCTTCTCTCTGTCCATTTCTTGCTTCATGTTACCTATTTTTCAGTCGTCACTTAACGTTTGAACAATCCATGTTTCTAATTTCAATGTCCCTGTCCTTTTCTTGTGATGATCTGTTATTAGGCTAATCATGATAAACTAAGCAATTGTAAAGAAGGTAGTTTGCCGTTGCTTTCCTTGTTGACAGTAACCATATTGGCTGGGAGACTGTAGCCATTGTCTCGTTAAAGAGATCGTTTGCCTACCGTCTCGAAAATTAAGACCATAACCAACAACTATCTGTCGGCTGCCATCAAAATTACATCCACCACCTGCCTTCAGTGGTTTCTTTCTCACACTAAATTAACACACAGTTGTTCATACAGAAGTAATATTGATTACCACCTGCTTTATATCACTGAATTCCTGTACAACTATATAACTGGGTTTCTCTATAGAACTCCATATTCTCTCATCTGGCAGGTGGTAAAAAGTTTCCCAGAAACACACACGGGCAAGCCGGACAAGCAGCTGTTGAGAAAACTGGCTGAGGAGAGATTTGGGGTCAAGTCAGGACACGGCATACATGCCAGCAAGTAAGAGGAACCAGGATATCAAGCTCAGGACACGTGACACCTAGCTGATGTGCAAACATTACAGAGAGATCATGTTATTGTCAGTTCCTGAGAAAATATTAACTAAGATCACATGGGCATCGTATTACGTGCTTAGCTGAGACTTTCAGAACGAATGCTGCATTATATTGATTTATCTGTTGGCGTAGTTTCTCTATCAGTGCTGTGAATATTTTAACATCTTACGGGGTTATTACGTTCTGGGGCTGATTGCGACGTCATGTAATGGACATGCAGCCAACTTTTAACACATGGTTAGTAATCATAATTACCAAGTGTCATTTCGCTTTGAAGGTGGATTGAAATGAGTCTCCTGTGTGTGTCCTGCTTCTTCATGCGATATTAATGAAAGTTTCTTCAATCCATCTCTTGAAGTTCTCCACCTACATGTAACGGTGTCTTCCTCCACCATGCTCTCGCTCCAATTGTCTCTCTATAGCATCTTTTAGCAAGGAGCTGTGTTTCTTTATGTGGCCGAAGTTTCTTATTATTTGGCCTCTCCTCATGCAGGCATGTTTTCTTCCATCCTCCGTTTTGTAATACGTCTTTGTTTATTTTCCTTCTTCTATCATATTCTTCCTGTTTATTTATACCACCATATTTTGTAAAATGCGATTAATGAGGGTTGATCGTAGTGCTGGCTAACCATTCTTTGGAAAACTTTAACCGCAAAATCCAAGCAACCATGCGCAAGTGCTATAGATAAGGAAACCAGAATAACTCAGCCAATAAAGATAAAAGGATGCTCTTCTAAAAGATGTAGGATGCAGTGGGAGGGGTCCTGATTGCAACCTTTCTTCCTTTCAGCAAGGAAATAAACTCATTTTTTTACAGCTGAAATTTTAGAACTACATTTGATAAAGACAAGACAGCACATGTGGTGGAAACAATCAAATAGCATTTTGGAATTCTGTAAAATAAAGTGGAACAAAGACAAAGCTTCTACACACAAGTGAAACTATGCTATTCTGAGTCCATACAGAAACAAATGCCCTTCACAGTTAAGGGGTTCCCACAATGCTTTCTTAAGGGGCAGAGAAAACATTAATAGTAGTGGATTCTAGAATAAGGAGAAGAGAACTAGAAACAGATGGATAATATTTGGAGGACTTGGTGCGAGATTCAGGAGATGGGAAAACATAGGGCGGTTTAATGCGAGTTGGTTGAGGCACTTTTCCCGATAGGGTTAATAGAATGAAGTAGAAAAACTATCTGGGAGATAATAATTCACAGTGGCACATGGCTGTGCCTGACCAGTTTCCAGTAACAAATGGCTGTGCCTGACCAGTTTTCAGTAACATCTGGCTGTGCCTGACCAGTTTCCAGTAACACCTGGCTGTGCCTGACCAGTTTCCAGTAACAAATGGTTGGGACTGACCAGTAACAAATGGCTGGGGCTGACCAGTTTCGAATAACACCTGGCAGGAACTGTCTAGTTTCCAGTAGCAAATGGCTAGGGATGACCAGTTCCCAGTAACAAATGGCTGGGGCTGAGCAGTTTCCAGTAACAAATGGCTGGGGCTGACCAGTTTCCAGTAACAAATGGCTGGGACTAACGAGTCTCCAGTAACAAATGGCTGGGAATAAACAGACTCCAGTAACAAATGTCTGGGACTAACCAATTTCCAGTAACAAATGGCTGGGACTAACCAGTCTCCAGTAACAAATGGCTGGGACTAACCAGTCTGTAATAACAAATGGTTGGGGCTAACCAGTTCCCAGTAACAAATGGCTGAAACTAACCAGTCCCTAGTGACAAATGGCTGGGACTAACCAGTTTCCAGTAACAAATGGCTGAAACTAACCAGTCCCTAGTGACAAATGGCTGGGACTAACCAGTCTTCAGTAACAAATGGCTGAAACTAACCAGTCCCTAGTGACAAATTGCTGGGACTAACCAGTCTCCAGTAACAAATGTCTGAAACTAACCAGTCTCTGGTGACAAATGGCTGGAACTAACCAGTTTCCAGTAACAAATGGCTGGGATTAACCAGTCTCTGGTGACAAATGGCTGGGACTAACCAGTCTCCTGTAACAAATGGCTGGGACTAACCAGTCTCTGGTGACAAATGGCTGGAACTAACCAGTTTCCAGTAACAAATGGCTGGAACTAACCAGTCTCTGGTGACAAATGGCTGGAACTAACCAGTTTCCAGTAACAAATGGCTGGGACTAACCAGTCTCCAGTAACAAATGGCTGAAACTAACCAGTCTCTGGTGACAAATGGCTGGGACTAACCAGTTTCCAGTAACAAATGGTTGGGACTAACCAGTCTCTGGTGATAAATGGCTGGAACTAACCAGTCTCTGGTGACAAATGGCTGGAACTAACCAGTCTCCAGTAACAAATGGCTGGGACTAACCAGTCTCCAGTAACAAATGGCTGGGACTGAACAGTTTCGAGTAACAAATGTCTGGGACTAACCAGTCTCTGGTGACAAATGGCTGGGACTAACCAGTCTCTGGTGACAAATGGCTGGAACTAACCAGTCTCTGGTGACAAATGGCTGGGACTAACAAGTCTCCAGTAACAAATGTCTGGGACTAACCAATCTCTGGTGACAAATGGCTGGGACTAACCAGTCTCTGGTGACAAATGGCTGGAACTAACCAGTCTCTGGTGACAAATGGCTGGGACTAACCAGTCTCCAGTAACAAATGGCTGGGACTTACCAGTCTCTGGTGACAAATGGCTGGGACTAACCAGTCTCTGGTGACAAATGGCTGGGACTAACCAGTCTCCAGTAACAAATGGCTGGGACTAACCAGTCTCTGGTGACAAATGGCTGGGACTAACCAGTTTCCAGTAACAAATGGCTGGGATTAACCAGTCTCTGGTGACAAATGGCTGGGACTAACCAGTTTCCAGTAACAAATGGCTGGGACTAACCAGTCTCCAGTAACAAATGGCTGGGACTTACCAGTCTCTGGTGACAAATGGCTGGGACTAACCAGTCTCCAGTAACAAATGGCTGGGACTAACCAGTCTCTGGTGACAAATGGCTGGGACTAACCAGTTTCCAGTAACAAATGGCTGGGACTAACCAGTCTCTGGTGACAAATGGCTGGGACTAACCAGTTTCCAGTAACAAATGGCTGGGACTAACCAGTCTCCAGTAACAAATGGCTGGGACTGAACAGTTTCGAGTAACAAATGGCTGGGACTAACCAGTCCCTGGTGACAAATGGCTGGGACTAACCAGTTTCCAGTAACAAATGGCTGGAACTAACCAGTCTCCAGTAACAAATGGCTGGAACTAACCAGTTTCCAGTAACAAATGGCGAGGACTAACCAGTCTCTGGTGACAAATGGCTGGGACTAACCAGTCTCTGGTGACAAATGACTGGAACTAACCAGTTTCCAGTAACAAATGGCTGAGACTAACCAGTCTCCAGTAACAAATGGCTGAAACTAACCAGTCTCTGGTGACAAATGGCTGGAACTAACCAGTTTCCAGTAACAAATGGCTGACACTAACCAGTCTCTGGTTACAAATGGCTGGGACTAACCAGTCTCTGGTGACAAATGGCCGGGACTAACCAGTCTCTAGTAACAAATGGCTGGGACTGAACAGTTTCGAGTAACAATTGATTGCAACTGAACAGATTCCTGTTACATACGGCTGGAGCTGACCTGTTTCTAGTAACCCCTGGCTCGGTTGACCAGTTTCCAGTAATAAAATGCTCAGGAGGGCTAGTATCCAGTAACAAATGGCTGGGCTGAGTAGTTTCCAGAAACAAATGGTTGGGACTAACCAGTCTCCAGTAACACGTGGTTGGGACTAACTCGTATCCAGTAAGAAATGGCTGTCACTAACCAGTCTCCAGTAACAAATGGCTGGGACTGAACAGTTTCCAGTAACAAATGGCTGGAGCTGAGTAGTCTCCAGAATTAAATGGTTGGGACTAACCCGTATCCAGTAAGAAATGGCTGTCACTAACCAGTCTCCAGTAACAAATGGCTGGGACTGAACAGTTTCCAGTAACAAATGGCTGGAACTGACTAGTCTGGTTTGACCTGTTTCCGGTAACCCTTGGCTGGGGTTGACCAGTTTCCAGTAACAAAAGCTGGGGCTGCGTAGTTCCAAGTAACAAATCGCTGAGATTGTTGTTAATAACATTGATTTTGTTTTAGTGATGCTAATTTCATACAGTTTGCATAGCTCCACCTAACTACATTATTTAATTCTTGTTGCAAAGACGATTCCAGAAAATTACAGTTTGCAGAGTGTGTATACACTGTACAGTCGTGTGCAAATAGATCGCAGGATGACGAAAGATGCAAAGGTAGATAGATGGCAAATAATAGATGGCCAAGAATAGAGCCTTGCGGTACTCCAATATTGAAGGTAGTAGTTTGCAACAGAGATATATTGTGTGATACTACTTGCTTTCTGTTTGATAGAAAAGATGTTATTAGAGTGACTACATTAGGGCCAATTGTTACTGTCTCAAGGTTTTTTAAAAATAAAATAACATGGTCTATCATATCAAATGCTTTCCTGAAATCAATAAACACAGTTGCACATAGACTGTTGTTGTTTCTATTCTGGTGCCAATTTTCTATCATGTTTGTTATGGCTGTATGGCAAGAATATTTTGGTCAAAATCCTGATTTACTGTCAACAATAATCTTGTTACGAACGAAATACTGAATATTACTTTATGGATGTGTTTTTCTAGTGGTTTAGATAGTGATGATAGTAAGGAAATTGGTCTGTAATTGTTCGGGAGACCATTGTCCAATTAACCAGATTTAAGAAGAGGGTACACTTTAGCGATTTTGAGAGCTGATAGAAAGTGGCCTTTGGTGAGACACTGATTATATACATAAGTTAGTAATATACAGATCACTGGCGCAGCAAAACGGAGAATCCGGTTGCTGATTCCATCTCACCCAGATGAGGTTGTGTTATTTTAGGTTACAGTGATTGTCATTAGCTGTATGTCAGAAAGAATATCCCGGGAGCATCTATTCTCGCAAAATGCTGACAGTAAAGGTAAGTTGCAAGAAGAATCTGGTATTGAAGCCTTCAACTGGTCTATGTCAGTTTTATAAAACAAATTACTGAATTGGTCGCATGTAATGTGATTTGATGGTAAAGAATTTGGGAAGTTGTACTTGTTTGTCAAGGTGTTATTTGTCTTCCATATATCCTTACTATTTGTTTTATCAATTACTATCTTGAAGTAGTTTTTATTTTCCCTTCGTATGGTATATTGAATTTTGTTTCTACGAGTACGGTATGTGCTTAAATCCCGCTTTTTATGTACTTTATCTCTGTCTCTCATAATTTCAAGTATTTACTAGTTGATCAGAGGTGGTTTGACGTGATGGTTTACGCGAACTTCCTTGATTGGCACATGTCTATTAAACACATCAGCAAAGGTCTTCATCCAGAATTCAAGAGCATCATCCTGGTCCGGGTGTTGATAAACATTGTCTAGAGGTGAACTGAGCAAGTCCTGTAAAAATACGTTTTGGTTGAAATTTTTGTAATTTCTATATTTTACACTTATGTGTTTATGTTTAGGAGTTTTAATTCCTTTTTAGACCACGTGTAGCATCTTGAGTAGTGATCGCTCAATGCACAATTGAGTACGGTGCATTCTATGATGTTGTCTGAACAAGTTACATAAATGTGATCTATGAGTGTTGAAGATGATTTTGTTACTCTAGTAGCTTGTTTTACTATTTGTTGGAAATTGTATGATGCAATTATATTTCCCCATATTATGTTGGATTTGTTGATGTCAATGTTAAAGTCTCTGAGTAGTATAATTTCCTTCCGGGAAGCGAAAACCACACCCATCATGGTAGTGAAGTTTTCGTACCAGACGTGTCCAGCGCTGGTATTTTGATAGAGGTAGCCAATTATCAGAGGTGAGCGGGTTTGAAGTTTTAGTTTCACCCAAATACATTATAGTTTGCAAGTTTCTTTGCAAGTCTAGCCTTCGGTGAACCTTTAGTAAATTAGACACATGGGCTGCTATTCCTGTCTCTTGTTTCCTACAGGGATCTCTCCTAAACACTTTATACCCTTTGACAGAGATGTCCTCATCTGAAATCAGTTATCAGTTGGGGTATCTTCATTGCAATCCGGACAGGTCAATAGGTGCTCAGATTCTTCCCCCCCCCCCCAGCATAAGCGCTCGGTGGCTAATAGTGCCAGTTCTGTGTTGGTTAACGAGGCACCTCGTTTTTCCGATGTACCTCTCGTGTCTGGCCGTGCCAATTCTTACTCCCAAGTCTTTTATCCTGGACAGCGATGTGGATTCACTGACGTCAAAGTCTTCTGTTCTCGACATGTCTTTAAGGACGTTAATCCTTACACAGCTGGTGTCTCTCGTGCAGCCCAAAATGCAGCCCAAAATGATGCGCATGGCCTCAAGTCTTCCAACCTGTGTAGGGCTGACATTAAGGATGGCCAGGGCATACTCGATGGGTGAAAGCACCAGTCCTTGGAACAGAAGTATTATCAGTCTTTGCTCGATATTGGTAGTCGCCATGACTCTCATTGCTGACAAATCTTTTCAAGCTTTCGTTATGACATAATCGACATGATCTGTGAAAGACAGGCTACGATCAAGCCTCACGCCAAAATATGTCATCGACTGGGTTCTACTCAAAATGTTCCCACTGCCGGCAGGTCTGTGTTCACAATATGGTTGTTTAGGGTGAACCATGTAACCAATGCCTTTGTAGGGTTGACAATGGCACTGGCATCCGCACACATGAGGAAATTCGATCTAGTTTGATGATGATGATGATGATGATGATGATGATGATGATGATGATGATGATGATGATGATGATGATGATGATGCTGATGATGATTGTGTCGTTTATCTCTATGTGTATTGTAAAATTCTTAACGTTTACGTTAATTTCCATTCTGCGTATATTGTCTGTTAGACTGTCTGCCGCGACACCTGGAAGCGGAATTGTTGTAGCTATATCGGTGTGTGATGAGGACTTACGATCATTGCATATGCCTTTCATCAAGGAGTCGCCAGTTATCACGTGGGTGCAGTCAGTTGGTGGTCTCTTTATGTACTGGCTTCTGGCACGTCTTGCACGTTGTTTCTGCCATTGATAATTATCCGGCTGGGGACTGTCTTCTTGCAGGTTACTAACTGTTTCTTGGGTTGTCTGTCAGCAATGTCTCGTCGTACTGGCTGTCTTTTACCAATTGCTCTTTTTGGTACACCAAATCGATTGCTGACTTTTACTTCGATAGGATATGTCGAGTGCTGTTGAATAACGTTGTCTATTTGGGGATGTGTATTCGTTGGCTGTATAGTTGGCGCTCCTAGGGATGGTTGTGTTGTTTCAAAGCTGTCAGTCTGTTCTGCCAGATCAATAGTGGGCACGCGTTGTAAAGTCTCAATGGTGTGTTTCAGTATACCATTTGCCTTTTTCGGGAGAGCGACATCTGACTTGATGTTGATATAGTCACTAATGATACTGGCGATCTTGTCTATGTTGTCAGAGGCGGCTAAAGACGGTAACAATCTACAATATGAAGTAAATATACATTCCCCGATAGTGTTCTAGGGTGAGGACCTGATATACCTAAGCTCACTTTCTGCATTGGAAACTGAGGAATGTCAGTATCCTGTAAGGGACATTTGATCGTTTTCATATTTCTTAACCTACACTTCTCACACGCATCGACATATTTACAAGCAGTTTTAAATAAATTCGGCCAATAATATTTATTCGTGAGGGCTTTTACTAATTTGTCACGACCAAGATGACCATTCTCATCATGATATGCCTTCAGAATCTCGATTTCTAAATGTTTTGGGATGTATTTTCTCAACTGTTCGCTTCTTTCATTCACGTAATATAATTGATCATCCTCCTGCAAGACTAAAAAAATTTTCTTACAACTGTTCTCACCCGTTTCGTTCAATTTTTGTTTTATTTCCACAACTTTCGGGTCTAATTCTTGTTCTTCTTTCATATTAAATTGTCTTAAATGTGGGTCTTCCGCTATAGTTTCAGATTCTTGATCCGACGGTAAACTCCTAAAGTCTTCTCTATTTAATATGGCAGAATCTAATATATTTACTTGCCAGTTTCGGTCGTCTATTTCGGGTTCACCCTCATCCTCAGTGTTTCCTGATGTCTCTGGATACGGGATTCTGGATAATAAATCCGCACAGGTGTTGTCCCTACCGGCTACGTACTCTATCTTTGCGTTGTACCCCTGCAAATTCAACGCCCATGTCTGTATTTTTCTGTTCTGCACTGGAGCTTCTAGTAAAGATTTTAAGGGCATGTGGTCAGTTCTAATAATGAAATTGGCGTTATGTAAATAATAATTAAGTTTCTGAAGAGCATAGTGGATAGCGTATGCCTCTTTTTCTATAGTAGACCATTTTCTCTGAGATTTACTAAGTTTGTGTGACAGAAAATAAATTGGTCTTTCATTCTTAACTCCTGGTATTCCTGATCTTTCTCCTTCATATGGTTGTTCTAAACATGCTCCTATAGCATTATCTGAAGCATCTGTATACAAAATTAACTGTTTATCTAAATCTGGATGTGTCAATAGTGGCACTACTGTTAAGCTATTTTTTAAAAACTCAAATGCTCTTTGACACTCATCATTCCACTTAAATCTAGCGTATTTGCCAGTCAGGTTAGTGATGGGCTCTGCTATCTTTGAGAAACCTGGAATGAAACGACGATAGTACCCACATGTACCGATAAAAGCACGAACTTCTTTTACGTTGGTTGGAGGAGGCAATTCTTTAATAGCTTTTACTTTATCCTGATCTGGTTTAATTCCTTCTCTATCAATAATGTATCCCAGGTACTTAGTTTCTGTTTTTAGAAATTCACATTTACTGAGTTTCAATTTAACATCATGTATTCTTAATCTGTCAAATACTAATTTTACATGTTTCAGGTGGTCCTGTACGTCTCCTGCTGTGTAGATCAAAATGTCATCTATATATGCTAATGCAAACTTTTGCATTCCTTCTAATACTTGATTTATTAATAGCATATAGTGAGAAGGCGCAGTTTTGACCCCAAAAGGCATACGTAAAAATTCACAAGAACCTGCGTTTGTACAGAAAGCACTTTTCTTTTGAGCATCTGGGGACATAGGGATACACCAAAATCCTGACCTTGCATCTAATGTAGTGAAGAAAGTAGACTCATTAAGTAACCCTAAAATATCGTCAATTACCGGCAATGGGTAAGCTACTTTCTTAGTGATTTTGTTCAACGCCCTGTAGTCACAACAAAATCGGTGTGAACCATCGGCTTTGGTCACTATGACGATCGGAGATGACCATTCTGACTTTGATCTTGTTATTATTCCTGCTTTTAACATATCTTATATTGCTTTTTCGACAATTTCTCTATTCCTCAAATGAGTTCTATACGGTTTCAAACTAATTGGTGGGTGATCTCCAGTATCTATTTCCATAGTGACTGTTTTGGTCTTCCCCAATTCTAAGTCGTTAATTGCAAAAACATCTTGATTCTCTTTTACAAGTTTTTCTAATATTTCCTTATTTTCTGGTGGAGCTTTTAACTGTGCTAATAATTCTTGTTCTCTTGTTGTTTTGTCTACTGAATATATTTGAGATGTATGTTTTCTGAATGGATGGTTCAATTCATCATTCCGCATGTTCCATCTTCTTCCACGTCTATTCCTGATATTGATTCTTTCCATATGGGTTTCTGAATAATTCATTCTCGGCATTTCTACTCTATCTGTTGCTAATACGCTGTTAGTATCATGTTCTACTTTGGCTATTACACATCCTCTGTACAATTTAATTTCCCTGCCTGTGTTGTTAATAATCATTACCGGAAAAGTTAAGTGTTTATCTAATGTCATTATCCCATCTGGAACTTCTAGACCAGGCTCATCTATTACCTCCCTTTGTAACTCTGTTATTCTAACTGTATGTCCTACTAAATAATACGGATTTCTTTTCACTTTCGCCTGTATCAGATTAACCGTTTGTGGTTTTAAAGTCATGGACGTTTTAACTCTAACCAGTGCTGATATGTGCATGTCCTCTTCTAAATCTACATACACGCCCTTGAATCTTAATTTGTGCAGATCAAAAAAAAGTCTTACACCATTTTTTAGTAAGAAATCCCTACCTATAAGCATGTTCCTATTTAACTCTTTCACTACGTGAAAAAGATGTCTTACGTTGATTCCTCCTAATTTGAGATTTATCATTGTTTGGCCCAGAACCTCTAATTTTTGTCCTGTAACAGAGTGAAGATTATCATGACTCCTGAATATTTTGCAATTGTTTATTATTTTGTATAGAACATTTTCTTTGATTACACTAACCTAAGCTCCCGAATCAATTAATGTTCGAATTCTATACTTCCCTATTTCTATTATACATGAACTGGGGTCCGTTTTATTTATTGAAAACTGTTTGATTTCAGCCAGTTGAGACCAATTTCTACTCGTCCTCCTATACTTGTCATTAAAATATTCTTTAATTCTTGGGACCTTGTTATCTTCCCTCCTACCGCAGGTCCTATTCAATAGGTGGGACTCCGGTTTTCCTGCGTTCTTGGGCTTGTAAAATTCCTCTGTCTGTCTTCAAAATTCCTATTTGATCTGTTATTAACATTTCTATTTTGTGTATTCGACTGGACAAGCCTGTTACCACAGAACCTAAAAATGTGTCCACGTTGACCACAACCCCAACAGACTATATTTGTGTTATTTGTGTTACCTACCGTCTCTCTTATAGGATTTCTCATTTGTCTTCTTCTATCATAAGCATTTTCATTACCACCCTGCAACGTCTGTATTCCTCCTCTTCTATTCCACCCGAACCTTGTTTGTCCAATCTCCATGGGCTCTTCAATCCTATCCTCCCGACTAGTTCCTATTTCTTGTCCTACTCTCAGTCTAAATCTTCGTCTCAAATTCTCTTCCTGTACAGCTATATCCACAGCTTGTGATAATCTCTCAGGGTTTTCTCTCATTAATTTAAACTTCAGTCCATCTGACTTTATACCGTCTACAAAAATCCCAACCAACATCCATTCTACTTCCTCCCCTCGTACGTTCTGTCCCAGGAATGCTTCCTCAGCTAGGTTAATCAACCTATCACTAAATAATTGTACAGTTTCTCCAGTGTTTTGCTTGGATTGTCTTAACACTGAAAACGCATGCTGAGGATCTGTGATTTCAGCATACTTGTGGGCCAAGTCATCCTTGAACTGCTCCCATGTCTCATCAGTCCTTGCCTCTAATTTTCTTCGAATGTGATCCGAAACCGGTGCTATAGTGGCCTGATAAGCAATTTTCATCTTCTCCTCATCCGTTGCCGCCACCAAGAATGCATGTTTCTCTACCGAATCATCCATTTCTTGAAATCTTTCGCCTGTCCACTAAATTTTTCAATCTATGTCCCTATTCCTTGGTGTTTTATTGCTGTGTTGAGTCTGCCTATTGCCGTGCCTACTCCAGTTAACACCTGTGTTAACGAAACTTGTTCTTCTGCCATACTGAAATATGCTGAAATACTATACTATCTATATAACTAAATTCACAATTATAATTAATAAATATCAATAAGTATCTCACTATATCTAAATTATACAAGGGACGTAAGCAATTATTTTTTTTCTTATAAAGATCAAGTGTTCCAATTAATTAGTCAATTTTATCTAACACACCATGTTATTTTATATTAGTTAAATCTTACATTAATTTAATTACCAGTTATGGCTGAAATATGTCTTCCACGGGTCCAACAGCAACAGGAAAGTAAGTCCAAACACGCCGATTGAGGATTATGCTTGACAACTGTAGGCTTCACAGAAAAAAAAAAACGAGCGTGTCGTGTTCCTCTATTCCATCATAACGAAAGGAGAACTTCTGAACTCTTGATTTCACCCATTCGCGGGCACATCGGAATTGTGGCTTCTTTTCACCCGAAAAAGGGCACTTCTGGACTTCACCCGAAAAAGGGCACGTCTGGAAACGGCTCTAGCTTAATGAAGCGATTTAAATAGGGTCTCTTCTTCAGCAGGACGGCAACCCACTATGCCCACCCGCTTCCGAAGAATCCACATTAACGATATCGCTTTGCTTGAGTGTCATTTTGATGAGCTGTCCCAAAATCCAACTTAGTTGCGACTGATTTACTTGACAAAGCGGCTCTCACATACGACAGAGCCCAGAGGAGACTTGACAACGAGCTCTGTAAGCAACGGAGTTCAGGATTAACTTGACAGCGAGCTCTGCAACGAACGGAGCCCAGGATTACGTAGCAAGGATTTGATCAGTGGCGCCTTTATAAGCTCCCCACAAACGACAAATTCATAGAATGGCCATGTTAAAGCTCCTCGCAAACGACAAATTCAGAGAATGGCCATGTTAAAGATCCTCGCAAACGACAAATTCAGCTGCTACCAACTTTACGCCGTGGTATTGAAGAAACGGCCATCTTTTTGTCGCAGTAGTCCAATGATGGTTTCATAGTGTGCCCTTTGGGGAATTTCTGTTCATGAAGGCAAATTTCAATTCTGCGACATCCCATGACTTGAATCCTAGTCACTGGCAACATTTCGCCTTATATAACAGGGCTGGTGGCGAATCTGAGGTGGTGCGAATAGATCTACTCGAAGGCATAGTAATTGTTGAATTCTCTTTTATTTTCTCATTTGGTAGATGTTATACATTAGCGACCAGATGTCAACAGTACGTCTTGACTGCAAGTTAATCAGTTGGTAACTAACTTCCCTAACACCCCGCGTCACGGCTTGAGCGTCCTTAGTTACGTTTTCATAGGATGCTCAACCGTGCCTAGTCTTTGCACACCATCCCCTCCTAAGCTATTAACAGAGATGGTGCTCAGTTACATATGGTCACTGCCATAAAAGGAAAGCAACGGCAAACTACCTTCTTTAACAGTGCCTAGTTCATTATGATTCGCCCTAAAGACAGATCATCGCAAGACAAGGACAGAGATATTAAAGTTAGCAATATGGAATGTTAGAACGTTAAACGACGACGGAACATTAGATAAAATCAAACAAGAAATGGAAAGAGAGAAAATTAATATTTTAGGGATGTGCGAAACGAGATGGACAGGAGCAGGCATCAAGATAGATGAAGATCTTAAGATTATTTATTCTGAAGGAGAAGATGGACACAGGGGGGGGGGGAGGTAGCAATTATCTTGGACTGACAAACATCAAAATCTGTTCAAGGATATTGGGCCGTGTCATCCAGAGCTCTACTAGTTAAATTAAGCAGCAGACCTTTTAGTATAAATGTTATTCAAGTATATGCCCCAACATGAGAATCCAGTGAAGATAGTGCAGAGGAATTTTATAATGACATAATGTCTGCTTTAAAGAAATGTAAACATTCAGAAATAAACATCATAATAGGTGACTTCAATGCAAAAGTAAGAAATCAAGGTTGTAGATACACAGTAGGAAACTATGGTTTAGGAGAGAAAAATGAAAGAGGATACAGACTTGCAGACTGGGCAAAAGAGCATGAAATGATTGTAGGA
The DNA here is from genome assembly GCA_963921405.1 of Cepaea hortensis. Taxonomy (NCBI): domain Eukaryota; kingdom Metazoa; phylum Mollusca; class Gastropoda; order Stylommatophora; family Helicidae; genus Cepaea; species Cepaea hortensis. Next base: position 44,128,610 of record OY992886.1, read on the forward strand.
AACACCTGGTTTATGCAACACCCTAGAAGATTATGAACATGGAGGAGCCCTGATAGCAGGGTTAGAAACCATATTGACTATATTCTGATTAGCAGAAGATTTAGAAATGCGTTAACAATAGCAAAAACATTTCCCAGTACTGATCGTTATAGTGACCACAGATTACTTATAGGGACCTTGAGGATAAAGTTAAAGAAAGTCAAGTATATAACAGGAAACACTAAATATGATTTGTGTACATTGAGTAATGACAAAACAAATATAAAACAAATTCAACATAGAAGTCCAGAACAGATTTGATATATTGTCTGATCTAGAGATCCTATTCCAGGATGTGGATGTTCAATGAGAAATGTTGAAGAATTCAATCAATGTGGCTGCAGAAACAACCATTCCAAAATTAAAGAAGGTGGGTGGTAAAACATGGATGACTGAAGAAATGTTACAACTAATGGAAACAAGAAGACTCAAAAAAAAAAAAAAAATTCTGCCAAAAATGAAGAAATTCACAGACAAGTGAGAATATTATGTAGGGAGGTAAAAGTAGCATGGATTGAGAAAAATTGCTTAGATATTGAAAAACAACACAGAAGTAAAAATACCAAATTAGTGCACAAAAGTATTCAGGAACTTATTAATAAAAGAACAAGTACATTAGCAGGCGCCTATCACAATCAGTGAACTGGAGCTAGCAATATCAAAACTTAAAATGAGAAAGTCACCAGGAGCTGATGATATCTCCAATGAAATGATCAGGAACCTAGGAACAGATGCCAAAGCAAAGCTGTTACAGATCTTTAATAACACATGGACCGTAGGCAGTGTTCCATAAGTCTGGATACAAGCAATTATGATACCCCTCCTAAAATCTGGGAAAGGCAGTTCCATTGCCTCCAGCTACAGACCCATTAGCCTCACCAGCTGTCTCTGCAAAACAATGCAACGCGTCATCAATCACAGACAAAAGTGGGTCATTGAAAGTGAAAACATCTTTGTGCCACAAGGATGGCTTTAGGCAGTGCTACTCTACGGAAGATCAGACAACCTACCTCTCTCAAGAAGTTGAGGATGCATTCCAAGAGAAGAAGCTGGTACTTGTGGCTTGTATAGATCTAAAGAAAGCCTTTGACAAAGTCTGGAAAGAAGGTCTGATGAAGAAACTGAGAAAATGTAAAGTCAATGGAAGAATGTAAAAATGGGTGAAAGCATACTTGCACAACAGAAGAGCCCGAGTACAGATAGACGGTCTCAAGAGCAAGAAAGTACTATTGCGTCATGGTGTTCCCCAGGGCGGAGTCCTGTCCCCCACACTTTTTCTAATCTTCATCAATGATCTTGTTGCTGCGCTTATGGGAGACACAAATGCACCAATGCAACCTCTCTTATTTTTCTTGTTGCCAAGTCAACGCTATGGTGCTTCCCAATGCAGACTTAGCTGAAAAACTTAGCTTACTTCGCGCCGAGTTCGCACGGCGTCTTAGTGACTTTGAAGCACAGAAAAGTAATTTCGAGCTACTTCGTAATCCATGTGCCATATATGTGGAAAATGCACCTGTAAATTTGCAGATGGAGTTAATAGAGCTGCAGTGTAATGGGGCACTAAAGGCAAAGTACGACACTGTGGGGCCTGCACAGTTCACTTGTTTCATTCCTGAAGAGATGCCCCGGCTTCATCTACATGCGGCTCGAACCTTGAACATGATTGGTAGCACATATCTGTGTGAGCAGCTGTTTTCTGAGATGAAGATTAACAAAACATCACACAGGAGTTGTCTCACTGATGAACACTTGCAGTCCATTATGAGAATCTCAGTTACATAAAACATTACTCCCAACATAAAAGAACTTGTAGCCAAGAAAATATGCCAAACATCGTGCTCTGACAAATTGACGTAAGAGTGAAAATGTGTATACCAATGATATGTTATTATTAAAACTTCTTTCTGTTTTAATTTATATTAATGTTTAAAAAAGGTTTAATTTTCGGCTTATTGAATGTTTATCCTGTCCGAGAAAACGATACACTCACACATCGTGATTGTAACTGACTCAGAAAGCATGCTGAGTAGGGTGAGGACAGGCAAGCTTCGTGCAGAATGGCGTGCTTCGTTTCGGAAGTACGGATGACAAGCATCGTCTGGATCTTTTCTCCGGGGCATGCTGGTTTGCTAGGGAATGAACAGGCGGACAGATTGGCTGGCTCTGCAAAACTTGGTAGAGTATTGATGTATGATAAGGCAGACGTGGCTGCGGTCTTGTGGGAGCACGTGTACACCTTGGAGAAGCAACTGGATCACCATGGTCTGGCAAGAATGCGACAGCGAGTAGTGACGAGGGGATCTGGCCGACGATCAACGCTCAGGGGAAAGGCGAGACGGACATATAATCAGATTGCTACTGGTACTATTAGTGTTGGAACTCTTCGCTAGCTGCTGGGGATGGGGACGGAGCGCTTATGGGAATTCCTCAAATGCTGTGACACCTCTGATTTAGATGAATCTTTGTCGTTTTTCCTTCTTTGATTATAGTCATTACCTCTGTTTTACTTATGCTAATTTTTATGTTATGTTCCTTACACACTTCGTTTAGACTATTTCTGCTTCTGATTTTGCCATTAGTGTTTGATCGTCCGCAAAAAAGGAGTCCTTTAATTGTGTAATTTGTCTTTGGTTCTTCTTGTGTGTTCTGTTACTCATGCGTTATTGTTGCGGTCTCTGTTTGGCTAGTTTCTGTACATGTACTGTCTGTATAGGTTATGAACAAAAGGCGGGACTCCCGATCTTATTGTGATTGATTCTGAATGTCCTCCAGTTGTTCTCACTATGCATTCACTGTTGGTATTTAAGCTTCTACAGAAGTTTGTTAAATGTGCATCATTTAAGGATTTGACACAGCGTTTTATCTACTCTATCAAATGCCTTTTCTTGGTCTGCAAAGGCTAAGTTGAGTTTTCATTAAATTCACTTGTTTTTTCTATAAGTTCTCTAAGAGCAAAGCTGACATCTGTGTAGCCTTTGTTTTCCTAAATCCAAGTTGTGTTTCGTTTAGCATGGGTTCTAGTGTTCAATACAATGAAATCTAACCAAATACTGAATTAACGCTTAAAACTGAAGTTGCATCAATATCTTGGGAAACAACTATATTAAAAAAGAATGCGACTGTACTTTAATATCATTATAAATCGTGAACTAGAATGAGTGGCACCTTGCAGTCTTGACAGACCAAAGTAAGTGAGTCAGTTTTTTGGCCAAAATTCCATCACAATGCCTGGGCAGAGCTTTCAGAGAAACATGTGGTGCCCAAACGACATGTTCCCTCTCCCGGCCTAGCCTTGTGTATTTCAGAGGAATGAGTAACCAATACGTCTGGCACAAGGTAGACTGCAGACCTTGGCGGCTCAGCGTCAAACCTCCGAGACCTTGCCACCACGAGCAGGTGACGAGTGGTGGCCAGACCCTGGAACCCAATGGACCCGACTTAGAGGCGTTCAGCTAAGTCCCAGAGGTAAGGGCTGCGTACGCTCCTGTACCGTAGGACGCGCACATCTGTCAATCAAATGTGTCCGGACCTTGTAAAGCGTGTACTACCGTCAGACTTCCCGCCTGACTTGTGCGGATCCCGCGACCACCGGGAATAGGCCCGCCGGAGATATCGCAGGAGATATTGCTCGTCTGTTGCGAGCAAATCTCCCGTCCTTCCACTGTGAGGATCACGCGACTAGCGTAAAGAAACGACAAAAGTAGTGGCATTTCAATTACGCTTGCGCTCCTACCTATGCTACACCCTTCATGTGTCTTCACAAAGTCGGACTAGAGTCAAGCTCAACAGGGTCATCTTTCCCCGCTGATTCTAACTAGAATATATAATAAATTAACCACTAATAAATTATCATTCGAAGAAAGAATGAATAGAGCGGGAAGCTCATTATTCCACAATAGTGTTCTTACTGAAACCTTCCTGCCCTAAACACCCACACGTCCCCTGGTCCGGGCAAATCCCGTGAGAGCTTTCACAATTATTAGCAATTCATGACTGAGCTACCGTATAACAGTAGACGGTACTACCTGCTTTCTGTTAGCGCCGAACGTTGGGCGGCGCTTACCAAACCCGACACCCCACATTGTGCCAACAGCTTCGGGCGGAAGAGCGCAATTGGGAGGGTACAAGCCTTACCCTGGTGCGAGGAAATGCAAGCTAAAGACAAAATGTCATGGCAGGGCAGACCAGGCCCTAAGCCTTGGTTGGCGGCTGGTCTAGGATCGAAGCTCCGACAGGCGGATAGTTAGAGCATTGCTTTGCTGATCCGACAGCTTCTGCAACTTGTCTTGTTCCAAATGTAGGGGTGTTACCTTTCCTCTGGAGTGAACTAGGCAAGCCGAGAGAGGGATCATGCTGCATGGGCAACACATGATCTCTATATTTTAGCCCAGGCTTTGTGCTACGGAGAGGCAATAACTCCATCCCTGGTCTTAACTGGTCTCGGAATCAAAGCGAGAGGCAACTGTTACGGGTTATAAGTCCCTGTCAATTGGCGTAGACATGGGGCGCCACGCGTTGCCTCTGACGGTGGGAGACACCTACAGGTGTCACTGATCAGCTACCGCCCGCCTCAAGCTGGGCAGCCCCCGGCCAATTGGGTGCTAATCCGCCACAGCCTGCCTGCTTCAATGGGTGCTTGGGGCTACGACAACATCTGAATCGCAGGCTGTAAAACCAATGCATCAGGTACAAACAATAATAAAAATACAAACCTCAAGCTACGGCTTGCAATCTGGAACGTGAGAACCACGTGTCCAGGATTTTCCACTGACTTGACCAATATTGACGATGTGAGAAAAAAGGCTGTGATTGATGCCGAACTCAATCGTCTTAACATTGATATTTCTGGCCTGCATGAGACTCGCCTCGCTGAGGAAGGATCACTCAGGGAAAACAATTACACCTTTTTATGGAAGGGTAGAGAGCAGGCAGAAAAAAGGCAGCACGGTGTAGGCTTTGCAGTGAAGAATTCGCTACTGGGAATGATTGAAATTCCAGCAGGAGGAAATGCAAGACTATTATCCCTGCGCTTGGCAACCTCTTGTGGGTTTGCCACCATTATTACTGCATATGCACCGACACTTGATTCCTCTGATGATGTGAAGGATTCGTTCTATGAGGAGTTAGACTGCGTGATCAAGGCAGTTCCAAAACCTGAATACATTTATATGCTCAGTGATTTCAATGCTCGTGTGGGCAAGGACTCGAGTTCATGGCCAGTGTGCCTTGGAAAATACAACATCGGTCGCATGAATGAAAATGGGCAAAGGCTGCTGGAGCATTGCACCAGTAATGACCTATGTATTGCAAACTCCTTTTTTAAAACAAAAGAGATGCATAAGGTCACATGGAAACATCCAAGATCCTGCCATTGGCACCAGCTGGACTTCATCATCACACGGAGACATCTGAACCATATATCATTGACTCGAAGTTACCACAGTGCTGACTGTGATACGGATCATTCTTTGGTTGCTGCAAGGGTTAGACTGAGACCAAAGAGAATCTACACAGCTAAACACAAATCTTGCCCCAGGATTAATATTATTAAAACTCACGATCCTGAAAAGTGCTTTCAGTTTTAACAGCAACTTGAAGACGCTTTCACTAATACACCAGAAAATTGTACAGTAAATGAAAAGTGGGGTCAAATTAAGGAACCTCTTTATAAAACTGCCGTAGGGGTTTACAGCACAGTGGATCATAAGAGGGGGGACTAGTGAGACTCTGCAGCCCTTGATTGATAAGAAGAAGAAAGCTTTCTTAAGAAACAAGGAAAGACCAACGCGTAACACTCTGAGTGAACTAAAGCAAGCTAGGAAGGATGTGCAAAAGGCTGCCAGGCAGTGTGCAAATGATTATTGGATCAAGTTATGTGAGTCCATTCAAATCGCAAGTGACAAGGGAAACATAAGAAGCATGTATGTAGGAATATAGAAAGCCTGTGGTGCAGTGATCAAAAGAAGTGCACCATTGAAAAACCTTGACTGGAAAAATCATCACTGATAAGAAACAGCAGATGGACAGATGGGTAGAGTACTATTTGGAGCTTTACTCAAGTGAGACCAAACTAGCGGATGATGCCCTCAACGCCATAGAGGCTCTATCAACTCTTGACCACCTGGACACACTTCCCACCATAACAGAAGTTAAGTGTGCTATAAATGAACTTGCATCTGGCAAGGCTCCAGGTATGGATGGGATTCCAATAGAGGTTATCAGGAGTGGGCAAGACACACTCACTCTACAGATCCACCAGCTAATAGAGCTATGCTGGAGAGAAGGACAAGTCCCGCAGGATTTCAAAGATTCAAGCATCATAACACTGTACAAGAACAAGGGCGACCGGAGCGACTGCAACAACTATAGGGGTATCTCACTTCTGTGTATTGTTGGAAAGGGGGATACGGGGTGTCAGGCATAGGTAGCACCTTTGGTAAGGATGACTCTCATGTCCTTTTCAGGACCCATCCCCCATTGGTCCAAGCCTAACACCCAGCTCGTGCCCGTGGCTCCTAGTAACTGTCAGCATGCGACAGCGGCCACCCCCCGGGCAACAGCTGTGAGAGGCTGGCTAAACCAGGCATGGGTAGCCGATTTGGTGTCAAACCAAGAGGTAAACTACGGTATGCCTACCCAGCATGTGAAGACAGGATTCGGCAGACTGCGCGGAAGAAATCATTCCAAGACGGCGTTTACCTGCAAAGCGTTGTGGAACGTAATGAGCACGGCAAGGCACGTAGAGCGCCCTGGTCATCCACGGCACCTGTATTCGTCTCCAGTCGTCTCGACTTGTCTTGCCACTGGACTCAGATGGACTCAGGCGAGAGAGTGAGGTCGACGAATTGCGCAACTCTTCCTCACTTTAATCCAAGTCATCGCGCAAGTCATTCTTCATCCAACGTCATATATCACCTTCAAGCCCTGTGGCGATGGGCGAGCGGCGAAGCGGCAGGCGTGGGTACGCTGGCAGCCGTAGTCGCAGACCTGCACACAGGCGGCTCAGGCCATATGGTCGTCTTCTACTGACCGGAGCAGCAGTGGGATTCGGCAGCCCCCTGAGCGACTGAGCAGCCCTCTATAGGAACACACTGCTCACCTCCATAGCATGAGGAAGGGGATAGAAAAAGTGCCCTAAACATTGTCTGCTCCATCACTACCTAATCAGCTAGCCGCGGTTGGTGGGTACCCTAACTGCGGTCGACATACAAAGAAAGATAAAACAAGCAAAGCTAAAAGAGTAAACCATATTCCCTTAACATCAACTGCCTTCGTCAAGTTCCCACCAATGAGGCACTTGATGACCTGCCAACCATAGTGGAAGTAAACAAAGCCATCCAGCAACTCTCAAGCGGCAAGGCACCTGGTCCTGACTCCATCCCAGCAGAGATATACAAGGCAGGTGGGCCGGCCAAACAGAGCAGCTTCACCAAGTCTTTACACACATATGGGTGAACGAGACCATGCCACAAGATTTCAAGGACGCGTCAATAGTCCACCTTTACAAACGTAAAGGAAACAGCCAATCCTGTGACAACCACCAAGGCATCTCCTTGCTTTCAATTGCAGGGAAGATACTCGCCAGAATTCTTCTCAATCGCCTCACAGCCCATCTCGATCAAGGTCTTCTTCCTGAGAGTCAATGTGGCTTCAGAAAAGAACGTGAAACTGTTGACATGATTTTCGCTGCAAGGCAGCTGCAAGAGAAATGTCAGGAACAGAACTGCGAAATGTTCTCCATTTTCATTGACCTTAACAAGGCTTTTGATACAGTGAGCAGAGAAGGACTGTGGAAGATTATGGCAAAATATGGCTGTCCACGAAAGTTTGTCCAAATAGTGCGGCTATTTCATGACGGCATGCAGGCAAGAGTACAGGAAAATGGTGAACTGTCTGAGCCCTTTCCTGTCACAAATGGAGTGAAGCAAGGATGTGTCTTGGCACCAACACTGTTCAGCCTCATGTTTTCAGCCATGTTGATGAATGCCTTCGAGAACGACGACATTGGAATATACCGTATGGATGGGAAGTTATTCAATTTCAGAAGGCTGAAAGCTAAAACCAAAAAGCGACACCGTCAGAGAGCTCCTGTTTGCTGATGATTGCGCTCTATACGCCAACTCAGAGGTGAACATGCAACATAATGTTTCAGCTTTCTCACATGCCTGTGCCAACTTTGGGCTCAATATCAACTTGGAGAAGACTGTAGTTATGTACCAGCCAGCTCCAGGGAATAATCACACTGTGCCGAATATCAAAGTGAATGATCATAGACTAAGTGTTGTGGACAAATTCACCTATCTTGGCAGCACAGTGTCACAAGCTGCCACAATTGATGACGAAGTGAATGCAAGAATCTCCAAGGCCAGTGCGGCCTTTGGCAGACTGTACAAGAATGTATGGGACAGAACTGGAATAAGCCTGCAAACAAAGCTAAAAGTCTACAAAGCAGTTGTATTATCCACACTGCTATATGCTTGTGAAACCTTGACTGTTTATCAGCGACACGCTAGGAAATTAAACCACTTCCACACAGTCTGCTTAAGGAAGCTACTGAAGATTAAATGGCAAGACAGGATTCCAGACACTGAAGTCCTAGAAAGAACATCCATGCCAAGTATCCACACTATACTGATTAAGAATCAGATTCTTTGGGCTGGTCACTTGACTCGCATGCCAGATCACAGGTTCCCTAAACGAATTTTTTACAGCGAACTGCGTTGTGGTAAACGCTCCCAAGTTGGCCAGAGGAAACGCTTTAAAGACACTCTGAAAATTTCACTGAATGCTTTTGGAATTCATCATGACACCGGGGAGGCTGCAGCCAGAGACCGAAATTCGTGGCGTGCATCATTACGCAAAGGTGCAGTCATATGTGAGGCAACCAGGACTGCAAGAGCTGTGAAGAAAAGGCAGGACAGAAAAACCACTGCAGGAAATCCTCCTCCAGAGACGTCAAGCATTCTTTGCCCACATTGTCAAAGAACATTTCGAGCCAAAATAGGCCTTATCAGCCATCTTAGAACCCACGATTCCACACTTTCAACCCCACTGGATGAAATGAATGGTCATCATCATTCTTGATGGGCAAACAACACAACACAACATTGTTTGAAAAGTATTTGCCAGAATTGTTCTGCGGAGACTTCAAGTCCTAGGAGATCAAGTCTACCCCGAATCACAGTGTGGCTTTCGGCAGAACCGGTCTACCATTGTTATGATATTCTCATTGCGACAAATGCAAGAAAAATGCCGTGAACAGAATCAACCACTGTTTATTGCCTTCATCGACCTCACAAAGGTATTTGATTTGGTCAGTCGTGAGGGTCTGTTCAAGGCACTAAAGAAGATTGGCTGCCCACCAACTCTTCTGTCCATTGTGGAATCGTTCCACACAGGCATGAAGGGTATAATCAAGTTTGATGGTGCAACTTCTGAAGAATTTGAAATCAAGAGTGGAGTTAAGCAAGGTTGTGTACTAGCTCCCACCCTCTTTGGAATATACTTTTCACTTCTACTGAAATATGCCTTTCGTGATCAGGATAGTGGTATATACATTCACTCACGCTCAGATGGCGGCCTTTACAATGCTCAGAGATTGAAGGCCAAGATCAAAATTAGGAGGGTACTGATCAGAGAGTTGCTTTTTGCAGATGATGCTGCAGTTACGACCCACTCTAAGGAAGAATTGCAATGTCTACTATCTGCATTTTCCAATGCTTGTTCTGAATTTGGTTTAACAATTAGCAAAAAGAAGACACAGATTATGTCACAAGGTGAATAAAAAAAAAATGCTGACGATACCGTGTTACTAGCAGAAAGTGAGCAAGAGTTACAAGACCTAGTGGAACAAGTAAACAGGCACAGTGCAGAATGTGGCTTAGATATTAACATCCCCCCAAAAAAACAAAATCTATAATAATTAGCAGTGAAAAGGAAAGGTCATCAATGAACATTACAGTAAACGGGTAGATACTAGAAGAAGTGACAAGTTTCTCCTATCTTGGACATTTGATAACAGACGATGGCAGATGTGAAATAGAAATCGAAAAGAGAATAGGAATGGCTAAAAATGCTTTCGACAGCATGAAATCAGTATTAACATCTCATCATCAAGTGCCGTGCCGGCTGGCGTAGGCGTTCATGGCTCTCCATAGATCTCGGTCTTTGGTTTTCTGTATCAACTCTTCTGCTGATATTCCTCCATGCCACCGTCTCAATCCATCCAGCATCACTTCTCTTGGTCTACCTCTGCCTCTCTTCCCCTCGATCTTTCCAGTTGTTACGATGTTCTCCAATGCCTCTCTTCTCATCACATGACCGAGGAAAGCTGTTTGTCTCTGTCTTATTGTTGTATATAATGTTCTAGTTTCATTAGCCTGTTTCAGGCAGTCGTCGTTAGTTACTCTGGCAGTCCAAGGAATTCGCAACATTCGTCTCAGGAACAACATCTCTGTTGCTTCTAATTTCTTCTTAATTTGTTCATTTACATTCCAAGATTCACTGCCATACAGCAAAACTGGTTCTACATAGCATTTCAGAACTTTCTTTCTAACATTCAGTGACAGTGACTTATTGCATAAGATACTCTTCATTTTCTGAAATGCGGCCTTTGCCTGCCCTATTCTGCTCCTAATCTCTGTTGTACATCTTCCATCTGATGTTATAAATGCCCCTAGGTATCTACAATTATCAACTTGGTTAAGGATTTTCCCTTCTATTTCTATGTCACATTTTGGTGTCACCATTTTCTTTGATATTACCATTGTTACTGTTTTCTTGATATTCAAGGAGAGTCCTTTCCTTGCACTCTCTGTTACTACAACGTCTAATAATTGTTGTAGGTCTGTTGAATTTTCCGCCACCAATACTGTGTCATCTGCATAGCGTATATTATTTATATTATAACCTCCAACTAGTATTCTTGGCATCTCTTTGATCTCTCTCATTATTACTTCGCTATACAGGGAGAAAAGATCTGGTGACAAGACACACCCTTGTCGTACTCCTAGCTTTATCTGTTCGTAACTACCCTCTTTATTTCCCATTTTAATTGCTGCTACTTGGTTCCAGTAAATATTCTTTATTATTCTTAAATCTTTTCCATCCGTGTTGATAGCTTCCAACATTTTAATCAGTTCATCATGTTTTACTTTATCAAATGCCTTAGTATAATCTATGAAGCACAAATATATGTCTCTCTGTTTCTCTATTGACCTTTCTATTAGTGTCCGTAATGTATAAATTGCATTGTTTGTGCCCTTTCCTTCCACAAATCCATACTGTTCTTCACTAATTTCCATTTTTATTTTCTTTTTGGTTCTTCTCATTATGATTCTGAGTAGAAGCTTAGTGATATGGTTTATAAGGTTAATTGTACGAAAATCTTCACAATCAATTGCTCCTGGTCTTTTTGGTATAGCTATAAATACAGATTTCAGCATATCACTGGGTAAATATCCACTGCTGTAAATATCATTCAACATTTTGGTTAATATATCTACTCCAAATTCTCCCAATACTTCTAATTCTTCTATTGTGATTTCATCTAGCCCAGCTGTTTTTCCTTTCTTCATACGTTTCATAGCGTCAGCGACTTCTTCTTTCAGAATAGGTGGACCTTCTAAGTTACTATCTTCTGTTAATTCTTCTCTTTCTCCTTCATATAATTCTCTTATATACTCATTCCACCTCTTCATTATAGCATCTTCCTCTAATATTATCTTTCCTGTTTTTGATTTCAAACACCCTGTATTTATTCTTATTTTTCTTCCTGTAAGCTCACTGATTTGTCTGTGCATATTTTTTGTATCTTTAATGGAATTTAATTCAATTTTTTTGCATTGCTCGTTTAACCAACTTTCTTTAGCCTTCCCACATTTATCTTTTATTTCTTTATTTATCTTAGCGTATTCTTGTTTGTCATTTTTACTCTGTTTTCTTTTGTCCATCAGTTTTGAAGATATCTTCATTCATCCATTTTTTCTTAGCTATTTTGCCTCTCTCCGGTAATACTTCTTTGCTAGTTTGATGAATGGAGTCCCTTAACATTTCCCATTGTTCATCTATACTCTGTATTTTAGTTATTGCATTGTACCTATTTTTCACAGTCACTCTGTTTTGTTCTTGCATTTCTTTATCTATTTTCAGAACCTCTTTATTAAGTCTCATGTTCTTAACCCTTTTTTTCCCTCTCTTTAATCTTACTTTTATTTGTCCACATAGTGGTACATGATCACTATTACAGTCAGCACCAGGCATTGTCTTTACATTAATTAAAGCATTTCTAAATCTTTTATTAATTAGTATGTAGTCAATTTGGTTGCGTATTTTCTTATCAGGGCTTATCCATGTGTACAGTCGTCTTTTATGGTGTTTAAACCATGTGTTTCCAATTATCATATCATTTATATTTGCCCATTCTATTAGCTTTTCCCCTCTTTCATTTCTTGTACCTAAACTATAATTCCCCACTACATCCTCCATTTTTCCCTTCCCTACTTTTGCATTAAAATCACCAAGTATTATCTTTATTTCTTGTGATCCAATTTGAGCCATCGGCATTTCTATTTCGTCGTAAAAGTGTTGTATTTCTTCATCACTACTGCTTGCTGTTGGTGCATATACTTGTATAATATTTATGTCTATTGGTTTGCCTTTGATTTTTACCATAATAACTCTATCTGAAATACACCAGTATCCATTAATTGACTTGGCTGTTTTTTCGTCTAATATTATTCCTACACCTTTTTCATGTGTATCCCCTCCAGAATAAATTATTGTGTGATTGTCAGCTATAATTTTGCCCGATCCCTTCCATCTAATCTCACTAACGCCTAGTATATTCATTTTCATGCTATCCATCTCTCTTAGAACATTGGTCAACTTTCCTAGCTCATTTAATGTCCTAACATTCCATGTTCCTACTCTAAATTTATTTATTTTAGTTAAGATTTTGCCATCAGTAGCTGGATGACGGTCTGGTGTCACCTGTGGCTCATGACTGTCCCTACCGGACGAGGATGCCCTAAGACAGCCATTATTGTCCTTCACTAACTTTGATATATGTTTTGCCATGAAGTCTTGGGAAGATAATGTGGTGGTTTCCCCTTGCCTTCCACATTCACATGGTGGTCTTTTTACCTCTGCCTTTGACAGCCATTTCCGACTGTAAGGAAAAGTGAGTGCCCTGCTCTGCTCAGGTGCAGAGTTGTCCACTTATTCCGGTGGATACTCGGTCCCCAGAGCTGTGTTAGCCACACCGTAGTGTGTTTCCATCCTCTACCGCGGGGAGGTGCAGTTGGGATTTTCCCTTCATAAAGGTATGGTCTCTGACCAAAACTCTCCAGTACTTTTATTAACATCTAGAGAGATTAATAACGCATTAAAGATGAGAATTGTCAAATACTACGTATATTCAACGCTACTGTATGGCTCGGAAGTCTGGACATTGAACAAGCAACTAGAAAGTCGCATAGAAGCCCTGGAGATGTGGCTATACAGATTGACTATGTTGTATTTCATGGAAACAAAAACAATCAAATACAGAGGTTCTAGAAAAACTGGGAATGAAGAGAGAGTTGATGGAAGAAATAAAGAGGAGGCAAGTGAAATATTTCGGCCATGTTAAAAGACATGGTACTCTTATGAAAACCATACTGGAGGGCAAGGTTGAGGGCAAGCGAGAAAGAGGTAGACAAAGATGCAAGTGGGAAGATAACATCAAGAGATGGACGAACATCAGCCTGACAGAATGTACGGTCAAGGCAAGAACCAGACAGTGTTGGAGATCCATTGCAGTCAACCTTCATTGTGGAGACGGCACCTGATTGATTGATTGATTGATTGATCTTTGTCTAGATTAGGAAGTGGTATTAAATAGCTCTGTACTCAATCCTGAGGTACCGATGACATCCTGATGCTCATGTTAAAGCCATCTCTATAAGTTCTCCATTGCTCATATCCCACACGTGGGAAATACCTAACCCCATCGGGCCTTCGTGCGGTTTCTTCTGCTTTCTTCAATACATTTTTTATATCTTCTAGCTGTATGATATCTTTACAGTAGGTATCCTTAATGGTACCTGATAGATCCTTTCTAACTGAGTCTCTGATGTCCCCATCATTCTGATCTGTCTGTGCTATAAATCTCTGCAGGAAAGTGTCCCATTTCTTGCTGTCTGTTGTTAAAGGCGAACCACTATCTCTTTATATTCGTACCCACAGTGGCATGACGATCTTCCCTTTACATCTGTTTGTGCAATTTCCAGAACTTTGCCAGTGTCTTATCTCCTTCAATCTCAATCATAAAGTGTTCCCATTTTGCTCTTTTGGCTCTGCTGCACAACGCTTGAATTCCTCCACCTTATTTTCCTTCTCTTTTGAAGCTTTCTGATTTTCCTCATGGGAACTTTTGGGAGTCCTCCACACTTTCTGTAACTGTTTAACCGCCGCTCTCTTTGATCTCCATGCCCGTTCCACCTCAGAGGTCCACCATGAAGGCTGTACATAAGTAGGTTTGCTGGTGACACTGCATGGCCTCTCTCTGAGCTATCCCAGAAGGGTGTTTTCCCTTTCATATTTAAAGGGGTTCGACCTTGGTATGAACAGAGTACATGGTCACCTCCATGATCACACAGGACAGTCCAGTTTGCATCCAAATAATGCCGACTGGGTCACACATGTCAGGGCAATAGCCGTGTCTG
>OY992886.1:44148353-44188353 GCA_963921405.1 Cepaea hortensis
CTCTAGAGTCAGCTTTAAAAGGAGCTGGGATAGTGCATCAGCCTGTTTCAAGCCATATGTTATTTCGAAAGGGTCTGATTTCCTGCCTTTATCTATATATATAAAAGACAATGTCTGTCTGTATGTTATTTTTGCGTTCGCGAACGGTCCATCCGATTGAGATCAAATGTTCTACACGTCTTCTTCTCACCCCGGTGCTGCCAACTGTCATATTTTTTTAGTGTACAAACAGTTATTTACTTAATATTGTTTAATATTTTAATTTACATTATAATGTGTATATATATATAGCGAGGGGACATAACTTCTAATAGCATTGCTATATATGTAAAATTGTTGCATATTTCTCAAATAGGTGGACCTTTTTGAAACAGTTGTCTACAGGCATATGCGTTACAATCCTCCTCCTCCCCGTTCTTCTCATCTCCCCTTCACCCCTCCTCCTCATCCTCCCTCCTCCTCCTCCCCTCTTCCTCCTCCCCTCCTCCTCACCCTCCTTTCCCTCCTCCTCTCCTTCCCCTCCTCCTCCCTCCTCCTCCTCCTCCCCTGCTCCTCCTCTTCCACCTCCTTCTCCCCTCCTCCTCCTCCCTCTCCTCCTGCTCCTCCTCCTCTCCCTTCTCCTCCCTCTCCTCCCCCTCCTCCCTATCCTTCTTTTTCTTCTGCTGCGTTATAATATATAATGATAAAATCTCTCCCCCTCCTCTTCCTCCCTGCTCCTCCTCCCCCTCCTCCCCCTTATCCTCCTCCTCCTCCTCCCCCTCCTCCTGCTCCTGCTCCTCTTCCACCTGCTCCTCCTTCCCCACCTCCTGCTCCTGCTCCCCCTCCTCCCCTCCTTCTTTTTCTTCTGCTGCGTTATAATATATAATGATAAAATCTTTAAGGCATTTTCAAAGTTTTAATAAAAATAATGCATCTATTTTAAATACATGAAAATGTTCTAACTCATCTTTTTATTTCTCTTCAACATCTATACAGTCATCCTAGCATTTATTGGGTTTTCGTGATATCTTGGTAAGTTTACGTTCAGTAGTTTCAGATTGTCCTATTTAGTTATTGGGATGAAGATTGTTCTCTTCCAATCTGTTCGCCATATTTCCGTGAACGGGAACTGGAGCTTATATGACTGCTTTCTTTTTTTTTAAAATTCGCATATCCTTTACAGGACGTTGCTGTCAACAGCAGCATATTTCAGCTGTCTGTTGATTTCTTGGCAAGATTACGCTCAGTAGTTTGCCATTGTTTTATGAGCGGTCGGCTAAGTTATCCCGCAAGTCACCAGCGGGGATAGAATCGCTTCCAGTTCTTGCCCGTTACGAGACTCTGCGTGATAAACGGGATTAAGGAGAAAGTGGTGTAACCCCTCTGCCAGAGAGACCGGCATATGACTACTTATATGAATTAAATGAGACGCTCCCTGCCAGGGACTGGGCGAAGCCGGGCAGGGCTTCTTTTTTGGGAACGGGAACGGGAGCATGTGCCGAATATGAAGTAAATGAGACGCTTCCCGCTTTGGGAACGGGAACGGGAGCAGGGGTCCAATATGAATTAAATGAGATGCTCCCCGCCAGGGACTGGGCGAAGCCTGGGCGGGTCGTCTTTTTGGGGAACGGGAACGGGAGCAGGGGCCGAATACGAATTAAATGAGACGGTCCTCGCTTTGGGAGCGGGAGCAGGGCCAAATGTGAATTAAATGAGATACTCCCCGCCAGGAGCTGGGCGAAGCCGGGCCGGGTCGTCTAGTATGTTACTATATTATAAGTATCTTCCATGCATACTCTGGTCATGTTGATTAACTTCCTTGGTATTCCAAATTCCTGCATAGCATTCCATAGACTATTCCTATGGACACAATCATAAGCCTTTTTAAAATCCACAAAAATGTGACGGAGATCTCTTTTATATTCCCAACTTTTCTCGGCTATTTGTCGTAAGATAAATATCTGATCTATTGTTGATCTGTTTTGTCTGAAACCCGTCTGGTAGTTACCTAATATGTCTTCTGAATATGGTTTTAGAGTATTTAGTAATACCGCGGATAGTATCTTATAGCTTATGGACAGGAGCGATATTCCCCTATAATTTTCACATTGGAACCTGTCTCCTTTCTTAAAGATAGGTATCAATGATGATTCTTTCCATTCATGGGGTAATTTTTCTGCCCTCCAGATTTTTATTATTATTATTCCATATAGCTGTAGATGTAATGCATGGCCGCCTGCCTTTATAAATTCAACAGCAATTCCATCAGCCCCAGTTGCCTTATTGTTTTTAAGTTGTGGTATTACATATAGGATTTCTTCAAAAGCAAGTTCTTCAATTTGTGGTTCACACGTTAGAACCGCTTCCTGTGGGAAAATGTTACTTGGAGCTTCATAATTTAGTAATTCAACAAAGTATTATTTCCATGTCTTACACATTTCCTCATTGGTATTTATCAGATTCCCATTTTTGTCTTTTAAACCAAATGTGTTGTGTTGGTGCCCTCTTTTCATTGACTTCAGTTCTTTAAAAACAAACTTTCTGGATTCGTTTTTCTGGTGATTAGTTTTCATATCTTTGATTATATTGCTCATATATTCTCGCTTCTGCTGCCGAACTATTTTTGTAGCCTCTTTACACCCAGTTATATATTGCTCTTCATTTTGGATGTTGTTGATGTCATATAACCACAACTGTCAGGCATTCTTTTTCCTAATGACTGCTTCTTCATAGTTTTGATTGAACCATCTGTTCTTTCTATGCCTGGTTAACACACCGAGACATTCTTCTGTGGTAGTTTGAATTTTATTCTTGATGTTCAACCAAGTTTGGTCAACGGTTGCCTCCAACGGGTTTTGTAGAATTTCAAGTTTACATTTTATTTCATCTGCAAATTTCTCATTGTCTTTCTTGTAGTTTTTCTCTGTTGTATATTGGTTCTAACCTTTGTAGTTTAGCATAGAAAGCTCTCTTAAGTTTTATTTTAAATTTTGCTCCAACGAGGAAGTGGGCGCTGTGGCATTCAGCTCCTCTATAACTTCTAACTTGTTATATGTTTGATGTATTTTTGTTGTTAATTAAAATGTGATCTATTTGATTATATGTTCTCTTGTTACATGTTTTTTAAGTTTGTTTATGTATATCCTTTCTTTGCAGTCTGGTACTGCTGATCTGCAGTCCTTTGGCTTCTGCTAGATTGATGACTCTCCATCCATTGTCATTTGAAGTTGTATGTAGGCTTTCCAAACCGGCAACTTTTTTTATGAGTTTGCTCTCTACCTATTTTTGCATTGAAGTCTCCCAGCAAAATCAGGATGTCCTGTTTTGGGGTTTCTTCTATGACATACATCTTCCAAATCATTATAAAAGTCTTCTTTAATGTCATCTTCTTTCTCTTAAGTAGGTGCATGCACATTAATCATCGTTATATTTTTCCATTTACTTTTATTCGTAATGTACTAATCCTGTCATTAACAACTTTAAAGTTTAGAACGTTCTCCATAACTCTTTTTTGATGACAAATCCTGTTCCTAATTCATGTTTATTTTGGGTGTTTCTTCCATATATTACAATCATTCCATTTTGCTCTAAAGTACCCTCTCCTGGCCACCTTATTTCTTGAATTGCTGTTATATGCATGTGGTATTCAACCAGCTCCCTGATTATTTCTTCGGCCGCTCCAGCTCGATATAGTGTCCGTACATTCCATGTTCCAAATCTCAAAAGTCCTTTAACGTTCCAAGGTCGATGTCCAGATAAGTCAGTCCGAATTCGAGGCTCATGTATCTGTTTCGTAACGAAATCGTTTTTACAAAGATGGGGATGTTAACCCCACGCTTTAACCCCCAACCTGGAGGACCAGGGTGTTTCTCTTTGTATGTTCTCTACCCTTTGACCTGTGCTGCTTGGGAGGCTCTGCTGGTAGCTACGCTACCGCTGGCATAACTCTTTATCCTGCATATCTTAATTCCTATTTCTCACTCCTGGGGAAATCAAGAGCAGCTACATTTATATTTTTTACAGTATTTTCTAGTATCTAGGGACTGTTTCTTCAATCAGCGTTGATAAATTTGTCCCGAGTTTTCACTCTGTAATTAGTCACTTATGACAAAAATAAGGGATCTCAAACTGCACCCATAAATAAACACCATTTGGAGAACTAATGCCGTTTCTTATTGATATGTCAATATGTTTACAGTGTTACCCTATGGTTCATCATCTTCGTCACAACTGGATGCAGTTACAACAATTTTGACCTCTTTAAACAACTGTTAACGTGGACACGTGGTCTTCTCGTGTCAAAAACATTTACAGCTAAAGCATTTTACTTGGTTGTAAACTTACTTATCCTTATTATGGAGAGATGGTTTAGAATTTTGTTTTAAAATTAGGGTTCTTTTTTGCATGTCTACCGATCGGTGTGAATGTTTACAGTAATGACATGGAACCAAGCTCCATTCCTTACTTTGTGAGGGGCTGCTTGATGTTCGTACTTACCTTAGTATCTCTGCTGATATTTTGACTTCTGGCCGTATGGATGTTGTCTGTTCTGGTTACTGAGTATTCTGTTTTTCCAGAACCTGACAGCTGTACATATTTCCAAATCTGTCTGAGCGCACTCAGCAATAATGTCCTTACGAGCATTATAATATGCCTCGCTTTTGGATTCCATGTGCTCTATGGACTTACATTCTACGAGGAATGTTGCCATTGCCTCTTTGCACTACTGAGATCAGCGTATCTCTGAGCATGAGATATCTCACCTTATGGAAGATGTCATTCACATTTGCTTATTTCAGCACTTGTCGAAAACCGACTGGAGCTCTAACAGGAAATCAAGGCAAGTTTGATTAGCTTTCGGTGCCAGAGAACTGTAGATCGTTCAGAGGCAGGCTCCTGTAAACGTCATTGCCATCACCATCATGTTTCACTTTTCCCGTCAAGCCTTCCGGGGAGGAATAATTGGCGTTCCAGCGCCCGATGTGTGACACTGGATAGTGTCATTCCGTGTGATTCTACACTGTCTTTGATGTCGTCAATCCATTTCCTTCTCGGGCGTCCTTTTGTTCTCGTCGCAGATGATCTTTGACGTAGGGCCGGTGCAGGTATTTGACCGTGTTGCATTCTAACGAGATGGCCAAACCATTTGATTTGTGTGTGTCTGTCGATAAATGTGGCATAAAGTGTTGATCCCACTGTCTGCCTGATAACAACACATCTTATTCGGTCTCGGAATGTTTAGTTGGCAGACCTTCTCAAGCATCTCATCTCACAGGTGTTGATTTTGCATAAGTGTTATTTGGATTATATCCAAGTTTGAGATTGGTAGCATAGGATTGGTGTGAATATGCTGTTTATTATCTGCTGTTTTGCGGACATAGGTACGTTGGATGGGTCAGTATAAGTGACAGTTGATATGTAAGTGCACTTGTTTTATTGACATCTGATTTCGGTTTTCCTATCCAATCTGCCATCTTCTGTGATCATATTTTCAAGATATTTGAATTCTTTCAATTGTTTCAGAGATGTGCCATTCATCTGTATACTTAATGGACCAGGAGGTCTACTAACTTGCTTCATCAAAAGTTAAAAATTCGTGACCCATGCACATATAGAATAATTTGATGTGAAATTTCTGACAATGTCATAGTATCTTTTACTTGAACCCAAGGCTTGTGATGCTAATTTAGTCTGTTCAATTTCGGCATATTTTACTTTTTGTAAAATTGTGAATTTAATATTAACTTCAATATCTGTGTCTTTCATTTTTTGTTCTGCTGCCAGCTCTCAGTTAAAAGCAAGTCTTTCTTTTTTCGAGCACCAGCTCTTTCTCCTTTGTGTTATTTTTGGATAATAATCTGTCTTTCTCTAGTCCTCCTACTTTCTCCTGGACAACTAGTTGTGCAGTAAATCTCTCTCTCTCTCTCTCTCTCTCTCTCTCTCTCTCTCTCTCTCTCTCTCTCTCTCTCTCTCTCTCTCTCTCTCTCTCTCTCTCTCTCTCTCTCGTGTCATCTATATCCTTTCGTTATTTCCTGAGTAGCTAGTTTTTCTTTAACTAGCTTCAAGATGGCTTCTTGTGAGGCAAACATTTCTTTCTCGGCTGCTCTAGCAGTTGCTCTATCACCACTGGTCTGTGTATGGGCAACTGTGTTTTCTTCTTTAGTCCATGCTAAGAGTTCAGGGCCTGACAGACCGCTGTCACAGCCTCACACTAAGGGCGGTACCAACATAAAGTAAGAGATACTGGCGAAGGGAGAGAACTCCAACTCAAGGGAAAGAACCGAGTCACTCGAAGGCTCGAATAATCCAGAGCCTTCTCGAAGGACCGGTCAGTGTGTCCACAGCCACGTGGACACTGATGGGGCCCGCCGATTGCGGGGTCCACGAGAAACTCAGAGAGAGTTGCCACCCGTGTCGGATTGCGACACGTGTGGAAGGACAGACACGGACTGGACATCGAGGAAGCAACAGGGCTTACCTTAAGGGGACTTGATAGTAGACCCAATTGTATTTAGGGGTCTTATACATATGTTGAGATAGCTGCTAGAGTTATTGTGTTAACCATGTTCATTGTAAACTCCTGTGATACGCAACTTGCTGATTGCTGGCTTGTGAAAACTCGCTTCGCCAGCGTACTGTAATATACATGTAAATAAATGATGCTAGATTGTATCTGAACGGAGTTTGTTGCCTGTATGAGCCCGAGTTTCAATCCCCTAGAGATCTAGGACGGTGACAGGCTATTTGGGGGCAAGCGCCGGTTTTGGCATACACAAGCTTTACTTTTCAAACAGCTCTTGGTTGTGCCAAGTAAAAAAATTATATATCAACTTTAATACATGACAAAGTTAAAAACTTTGCAGCTATCTGTGAATGAGCGAATATAGACCCTCTACAAAAATATTTGAACTGATGATAATGTTTATGAAATTTGACATGACTGTGACATTTACAGTGACAGTTACTAATTTTTTTTATTCCAACATCAGATTGTTCCGCGAAATATCGTGTATGTAACCTGTACTCCAGCAGTGGCGAGGAAACAAGACTACAGTCGAGAGCTCAGGGAAAATAAGATGAGTTTCATTTCATGCTCATTACATCCCTAAGCGATACTCCCCCTCATTCATTGTAACATTTTTTCTATGTATTGATTTGTATGTATATGCTAATCTTGTAACCAAGTAAATCTTCTCATATAAATTTGAATGTAAACATTGAGGGGGGATAACCAACTTTTGTACACCCAAACTAATTTCAAAGGGATTTAATTTCAAGAAAGTAAACAATAACTAAAATACAAGATGTCAACATTAGAACAGTGCATTGAATTAGGTATTAGGTTAGGATATAAAGAAGAAAAACTTTCAGAATGGGCACAAAAGACACATTCAGAAAATATTGCACGAGAAGAAAGAGCAACAGAAAGAGAAGAGAAAAAGATGCAAGCAGAAAGAGAAGAGAAAAAGATGCAAGCAGAAAGAGAAGAGAAAAAGATGCAAATTGAGGCAGAAGAGAAAAAGATGCAGATGCAAATGGAAGAGAAGAAAATGGAGCTTGAAGCAGCGACCAAACAAGCCCAATTACATGCAGAGACACAGATAAAACTAAAACAAATGGAAATTGACTCCAACTTAGAAATGTCAGTAAACAAAATTAGAAGTAAAGAAGATGAACAAAAATACAACAAATATAAAGGCCTTGTCAAAGCGTTTTGTTCAGGAGACTCTATAAGCGCATACTTAGAGAACTTCGAGTGTTTGATGACTTACCATAATGTCGAAAAAGTCGACTGGTCATTTATTCTGATGAGAAATTTAGCAATAGAGCCCTTAAAAGTGATAGAGACAGTTCCACAAGATATGAGGAAAGATTATGATTATTTAAAGCAAAGAATACTCCAACATTTCTCACTAGATACAGCAGGCTATCAACTTCAGTTCTCAAAATTAGCCCCTCTACCTAATCAAACCTTCATTGACTACGTGTCTACTGTGCAGGATATTTGTACAAAATGGATAACCTCAGCAAAAACAAATAACAACCATGATAAACTGAAAGAGTTAATTATAATTGATAAAATTATTACTACAATTCCAACACCTTTTTCTAAATTTTTGAGACAAATGGATTGTAAAACTATCCAAGAAATTGAAACCAAGGGGAGCGCATATTTTACAGCGAACCGCGATATTTTCCAGTTAAACATGAGCCAAAATGAAACAGCAGCGGTTACAAACACCAAATACTCAAAACCAAATGAATATAAGTTCAAATAACGCTCTAAGTTCACAAAACCAGTCAAATGTCAGTATTGTCATCTGACACACGAAGAGTACGCGATGTGCGACAAATCACCAAATTATCCACACCATCTCCAAATGGTAGTGGAAAAACAAAAGAACAAAAGGAACGCATATCAGAGAGCGGTTAAATGTTTTTTTTGCTCGAGCTATGGCCATTTTTCATCAGTTTGTAATGGTAGAAAGATGTTGAAGCAGGCCAATGCCGCATTAATAGACACAACCTCAGATGAAGAAATTGAACAACAGAACGAATGCGACATCCAGAATGAAAGTTCGAGTGAGTTAGGCAATGCAGTACAAATCATTGACACCATTACTGATAACAAATGTAACACCTGTGGAAAGTTTCAGCTTGATACAACTTTGTTATGCGGCCACACAATCCCAGTTTCTAACGAAATGGCCAACGCAGCCTTAACACCAACAGGCAAATTAAATTATGCAACAGGTTTTGTAAATAACAAACAATGTACATTAATACGAGATTCCGGAGCGACTCTTTGTGGAATTAAAAGAACATTAGTTAGTGACAAAGACTACACACACAAATACGTAACGTGTCGCACATTCGCAGGCACGATCGAAAGATACCCCCTAGCACTTGCCGAAATTCGGACACCTTTTATATCAGGACAAGTGCTATGCGCAGTACTAGAAAATCCCGCCGCTGAAATCATCCTTGGGAATCTTCCCAACATAAGATCTTGCTCTGAAAAGGAAATCAGAGAATGGGAACAGAAAAACTGTGTCCAAAAACCAAACAACGATTCCAAGGTGAAAAACCACGCGTGCTTGTCTCAAACTGCCAAAAGCACAAGGGAGACAACCGATGACGTAATTCGAAATGAATTCACAGAGGTGCAGAATACAGGGGCGGTCGAATCTTTCAAAGATACCCTCAGATTAACACCTCGAACTGAGGACGCCATCGATCCACAAATTATTAAGCCTGTAAATGTGCAACAACACACACAACACACTAATATAGTAACAAGACAAACGACACACAAAACCCACACTGACCAACTTCAGGAAGCACTACAAATCATTTCACCTAATATTACCACCACCGAATTGATAGAAGAACAAAAAGCAGATCCAACTCTTTCACAATATTTTCGGCTAGTAGGATTAAAGCCAAAATTAACCAAAAACGCTTCTTGGACATTTAGACTTAATAATAATGTTCTAACGAGATTATACACCAGAGACCAAACCACGATACAGCAAGTGGTTTTACCTCAGGCACATCGTGATAAAGTGCTACATATAGCCCATGACTCACCTTTCGGAGGTCATATGGGTTACGAAAAAACCAGGGCCAGAGTCCTAAGTCAATTTTATTGGCCTAAATTTTGCCGAGACATAAAAACCCATTGTAAATCATGTGATACCTGTCAGAAACTAATCAAAAAGGGGAAAAACCCTACGGCAGAAATTCAATCGACCACAACTGCCTCGAGACCATTTCAAATCGTGGCGGTTGATTTAGTAGGTCCTTTGAACCACATCTCAAACAAAGGAAATAGATATATTTTTACACTTGTGGATCTATGTTCAAGATGGGCAGAAATGATTCCATTAAAATCTATCTCCTCTAAGGATGTGACGGATGTATTATTACAGATATTCTCCCGTTTTGGCTTTCCGGAGAAGATAATATCAGATAGAGGAACCCAATTCATATCTAATGCCACCCAATCGGTAACTAAGTTACTAGGCATAAAACAATGTTTTACATGTCCCTATCGACCGGCCGCGAACGGAATTTGCGAAAAATTAAATGGGGACCTAAAACATAGGTTATCCAAAGTGACAGCTGAAAATCCAGCCGATTGGGATATACTTCTCCCAACGGTGCTGTTCGATACAGAGAAGTCCCTCAATCAAGTACGGGGTTCTCTCCGTTTGAATTGATATATGGAGCGAACCCAAGAGGACCTCTCACTATTTACAAAGATATAATATCACAACCCGTAAACACCCAATTACCAGTTTCCACCTATGATTTGGTCACTGATACTAGAGACAAAATCATTAGGTCCTGTATACTGGCCAGAACATCATTACAGGAGAAAGGTTTTAGGTACAGGCAGTACGCCAACTAAAGGGCAAGAACGATTGTATTACAACCAAATCAAGATATTTTACTATTACTACCTGACAAGAGAGATTTACTATCAACCTCTTGGCAGGGACCATTTAAAGTTGTGAGAAGAATTTCGGAAGTTGACTACGAAATTTCTTTGAATGGAAAGTTGAAAATATTCCATGTAAATATGTTAAAACCATACTATTCTAGAAATGACAGAGACACGAACAAGCAGACGCAGATAACAGATCACAATAACCAGACTGACAAGAATGACAACAGAAACGAAACGACAATTACCCAACTGAATGACACCCCGACAAACGAAGCATCGTTAACGACTCATTCTTGTGACAACGAAGACGACGAAAACATATTCACAGGACTGACAATATGGGATAACGACAAGTACGACCAAGTTAACGACACAGTGACAACTATTAGTCTCGACGACGACGACAATGACATTGAAGACAATTTACAAACAGTAGCATCAGTAATAAATCAGACGGACGTAGACAATACTGAAATTCCAGTACCAATTATGAACGACGACAGCACTATGAAGGACATACAAATCTCTGACACTTTGACACAACAGCAGCGACAAGACATTTTGTCTCTTCTGAACGACTATAGAACTATCTTCTCAAACAAACCTCGACGGACTGACAAAATAACACATTCAATTGTGTTGACGGATCTGACACCGATCAAATGTAGACCATATTCGATTCCTTTGCATTATAGAGCAAATTTAGATAAAGAAATTTTGGACTTAGAGAAAAATAGAATAATACAGAAATCTGTGTCCCAGTATTCTTCGCCAATTGTCCTGGTGAAAAAGAAGGACCAAACCATTCGTTTGTGCATAGACTATAGAAAATTAAATACCATAACCACGACAGATGCTGAGCCAATGAACAGCTGTGAAGACCTCATCTTGAATATGTCTCAATCATCCTTATTTTCTAAGCTTGATTTAGCTAAAGGTTACTGGCAAGTACCACTAGAGCCTTCTTCAAGGCATATAACAGCATTCGCTACACCTCTTGGGCTGTACGAATGGAGATATCTTCCGTTTGGGCTCAAGAACGCTCCCGCCACATTTGTCAGGTTAACCAGACTTCTATTGCACGGCATCAAGGACGTGCAATCTTATATTGATGATATATGTATCCATTCTTCAAACATGGCTTCTCACTTACTTACACTCCAACAAGTCTTTAACCAAATCTTGCTTTTTGGACATACTATCAAACCTTCCAAGGTTGAAATAGGCTATAAACAGATAGACTTCCTAGGTCATAGGATTTCCGAAGGCAAACTATTGACAGATGATAAAATAGTATCAAAAATTCTCAACCTAGAAGTTCCAACTACAAAGAAACAGGTTAGAAGCCTATTAGGTCTCATAAACTATTATGCCAAGTTTATACCAAACTGGGCAGAACTCACATCAGTTTTTTTCTAATCTGTTGACAAAAGATCATCCAGAAAAATTTTGTAAGAGTATCCGCTTAGAGGATGCAATGTGCAAATTGAAATCCATTTTTTCTAACCCACCAGTATTAAGATTACCAAACATAGATATACCTTTTATTCTGACCACAGATTCGAGTGCTATCGCAATTGGAGGATGCCTGATGCAAGAATATCAGGGCTTGAGACATCCGATACTCTACGTCAGCCGCAAGCTGAAAAAGGCAGAGATCCATTACTCCACAGTTGAGCTGGAGGCATTAAGTCTACTTTT
The DNA here is from genome assembly GCA_963921405.1 of Cepaea hortensis. Classification (NCBI taxonomy): domain Eukaryota; kingdom Metazoa; phylum Mollusca; class Gastropoda; order Stylommatophora; family Helicidae; genus Cepaea; species Cepaea hortensis. Next base: position 44,160,487 of record OY992886.1, read on the forward strand.
TTGTATGCGTCTATTATCTAAGTTCCTCTTAGGTTCACATTTTGTTGTTTTAACCGATAGTTCGCCGCTGCTGGTACTTAAGCAAGGTGTTCCAAAGAACCATCGTTTGGAAAGATGGTGTCTTCTTCTTCAAGATTTCGACTTTGAAATCCGCCAAATTAAGGGCACTGATAACATTATTGCTGATTTTTTATCACGGCAAACTAATGCACCATCAGACGAACACTAGGCACATTAATTATTCGCCATATAAGAAGCTGTGATATTTTAGTCTGTTGCATAGATTAGTGTACCTCTACACCTACTAGAGAACTTTCATTCAGAAGTAACAACGCCCAAGTGAATAAGTTACGTATAACACCCACGAACAGGACACTTTGAGAACCCTATTCCTATTTTACCAATTGCCAAGGTGTTAAAAACAATCCGAGCGATATATATAAGATCTGTGAAATGATTTCAACCAGTGAACTGACAGTCATCTGTAAAGATTAAGAACACTGCATACTCGCTATTGCTAAGAAACTTCGCAAACAGCCGGAATAGAACTACGTCGACTACAACACGCAAGTGACAGCTATATTAACTGTTAACATTGATGGCACGACATACGGACAACAGGAGGACAACACACACATCGTCGTTGGATTTAGTTAGTTAGTTAATTAGTTATTGATTAGTTAATATATATTACACTTGTATTTAATTATGTATATAAAATATGTCAACCTATAACTTTTATATTTTCTACCATAATAGTACAAGTATTTCCACTCATAGGTGAAATATTTTTCCTATACAATTTTTTGCTATTTAAATTATAAATCATTTTTTTATTACACGTACAAAAATTACTTGTTACCTTAAGGGGAACATATCGCCTAATCCATTTTTCTAAGGGCAATAACACTTACCTCAACTTTATCTATATATTTTAACAAAATACTATTTTGTATGAAAGACGGATGAATGACAGAGTGAATGAATTAAATGAGAGAGCGATATACTGAGCGGACAAATTGTACGCAAAACGTATTTATTTTAATTTGTCTGTGTCTTTCATGTAAAAGGTATTACCTGTCTAATTGTTGATACATGTTTAGTATTTAATACACTACATCTAAGCGCCACTGCTTGGAATGCCCGATCATGCATTATACACATTGAGGTAATTCATGACAAAGGATATCCCAACTCGTGACGCTTGGAGATAAACCACATAGTGAGCACACACTTTATACAAACTCAAAACTGAACACTAACAATTAAAATACAGTCACTTTATTAGAAACAGCAACATATCAGTCAATACACGAACAAGCCAACAGGAACACGTAGTCAGATGTGATAAAACAACAGCATAACTACATATTCAGCATTATACAACATACGGGAGTAAAAATGTATTGAAATACACACACAAGACGATATTGCAGGTGTACTTAAATAGCCAAGACATTTGTCTTGTTAGAACTCTCTTACACAGAGTTTTAATATCTTGGTATCATATGGATACTTGAGAAGGGCGCGGTTGTAAAAACAACTGGGAAACGTCACGGAACTTCGGTCAGATAAGCATGTTTAAGAACATAGAAGAGAGAAACCTCTTCAGCAATCATCTTAAAGTGGTGTATGGGAGAATACATGAGTTGGTGATGCAGATATGTAAGTTGCCAACTTACTATCCACCAAACTACAAACACCGACTTTATGTGATCCTGTGACAGAATTAGTACAAAACTAATTACCATATAAGAACCCATCAAAGCAGGGGGGGGGGAGGGGGACTCCTGTCACAGCCTCACACTAAGGGCGGTACCAACATAAAGTAAGAGATACTGGCGAAGGGAGAGAACTCCAACTCAAGGGAAAGAACCGAGTCACTCGAAGGCTCGAATAATCCAGAGCCTTCTCGAAGGACCGGTCAGTGTGTCCACAGCCACGTGGACACTGATGGGGCCCGCCGATTGCGGGGTCCACGAGAAACTCAGAGAGAGTTGCCACCCGTGTCGGATTGCGACACGTGTGGAAGGACAGACACGGACTGGACATCGAGGAAGCAACAGGGCTTACCTTAAGGGGACTTGATAGTAGACCCAATTGTATTTAGGGGTCTTATACATATGTTGAGATAGCTGCTAGAGTTATTGTGTTAACCATGTTCATTGTAAACTCCTGTGATACGCAACTTGCTGATTGCTGGCTTGTGAAAACTCGCTTCGCCAGCGTACTGTAATATACATGTAAATAAATGATGCTAGATTGTATCTGAACGGAGTTTGTTGCCTGTATGAGCCCGAGTTTCAATCCCCTAGAGATCTAGGACGGTGACAACCACCTTCCTTACCTATGGCCATGAATTCAGCTAAAGTATACATTGTTTACTATAATATACTCTACTAATGCGACAAGGAAAAGATTTAATAATTACACATTATGTACATACGACAGTTGTACTGAAATAATTAACATACAGAACCAAAGTCGTTCAAAAAAAAAAAAAAAAAAAAAAAACAACTTAGAAAGTGTCTATCTTACAATGTTACTACTAGTCAAGGAAATGTTCTACTTAAGGTGACTTCAGTGTTGCCGTCTGTATTTTCACCACAGAGAACAAAAAATACCATCCACAACAACTGAAACAATCACAACAATCACACCTAGGAGAAAATATATAATATTTCAACGACGGGAAAAAATGCTGCACTAAATTTAAAAGGAACACTGATTACGCTATAGGAAACGAATAGACTTAAGAGTTTACAATTCACAACACAATGCCGTGGATGCTTCTTTTCAGGCTGGCTCTAGAGAAAGTTGTAAGGAGGGTAAATGAGGAATGTGCTGTTGGAAGAACATCCAAACTGCTTGGTTATGCAGATGATATAGATATTATAGGGGAAAATGAACAAAAGACATTGGAAATATTGATAAAGGAAAAAGCTCAACAAATGGGGCTGATTATCAACCAAGATAAGACAGAATATATGGCAATTTCAAGGGAAGGAACGGCTAAAACTCTGGCCACATACAAATAAACAATATGACCATTAAAAGAAAGGAAACATACAAATATCTGGGTACAATCTTCCACTGCTCCAACACAACAAGGGAAGAAATACAAGCTAGCATCAACTCTGGAAATAAGATATACTATGCACTACAACATCTGCTAAAATCAAATGCGCTATCTCGTAACATCAAGATCACAATATACAAAACACTGATTAGACCAGTTATGCTGTATGGCTCTTAAACCTGGAGTACAACTAAAAGAGACGAAGCCTTGTTACAAACCTTTGAGAACAAAGTCTTAACACGAATCTTTGGGCCCATTAGGAATACACAAATTGGGGAGTGGAAAAGAGGAAGTAAAAAAGACATTTATGATCTGTTTAAGTCCCCGCTATTCACTGGTATCATGAAGGCTAATAGACTGCAATGGCTGGGGCATATAGAAAGACTGGTAGATAATAGGGAAACAAAACTTGCTTACACTCAAGAAACAAATAACCGTAGACCCCGAGGTAGACCAAGAAGACGGCGGAGAGATAATACATGTACAGACCTACAAGCACTTGGAATCAACGACTGGCAAGAGAGTGTCAACCAGAGAGACGAATGGAGACGGCTTGTATCTGTAGCAGCAAAGAACCTCAATGGCTCGGAATGCTGAAGAAGAAGAAGAAGAATTGCATATTTGTGTTGGTTGTCGATGTGCTTGGAAATTTGACAAGAATACTTGTCTTCACTCTCCCCTCACGGCCTCAATGTCTAACACAGCTTTATTCAAGTCCCTTACGCCTCCTGCCCCCTCCCATCCCCGTAATCGTTTAGTCCACTTATAAGCCAGGTGTATGTCCTTCATAGGACGTCGTAGTCAACTCCAGCATTGTCTTTGCCTTCTGTGACTTCCCGGGTAGTTTGCGTTCAGTCGCTTCTCATTGCTTTCTGAACAATCGGCACTTGTGTTATTTTATGATGGCAAACGCGTGGTGGTCTGCATCCAATTCGCCCGCGTCATTGTTTCGAGCTTGGCCTGCGGAATTGCGAACTGCATCCGTTACATCGCCACAGAGTTGGCTACCATGCCCTACCTATCCATATTTTTCCTTTTCGCTCTCAGGGGCGCACCTCCATCCCCCCAGCACGAGTTGCCTCACCGGCTGACTTAGCCAATCCCCGAGCTTCTGGCGTTACTGACCTTTAGTCAGTTGACCCCGTTAACCACTACATCCTGTTTATTCCATCCACGGATAGCCGCTCTATCAAGAACACAGATAAGTTAAATTAATATTTTCATGTAGTGTCTTTCGTGTATTTGTTAGTCTATTTTTGTTTGTTCTGTGCTGACGAAGGCTTCGGCCGCTACGTCCATTTTGTTCCTTGTAGTCGTGCTCTAGTAAAGTTCACAATCTACTTCTAGTTTTTCGGATATTCATTCTGCCATGACACTATTATTGTGGGGACGTCTGTTGGATAAAATGATGGTGTCTAGTGTGTCTTGCATGGCAGGTGCAATCAATGTGACTAGTCTCGTCAACTGGCTTCCTTACCAAATGCTGCTTACAGATGCGCTCAATGGAGTAGATAAGACATACGGCGGCAGCTCTACAAATGTATTATACAATTGAGTGCACACAAAACAGCACTTCTGTAGCCAGCTCAGATACTCTCACCTTGATGTTCTGGCGCTCACACACTATCCACTTTAGGCAATACATTTGGTGACCATCACTCTGTTGGACCTCACTGTCACGCCTATGATGTTGTCAATTAACAAAGCGACACTCGCTCGTTAAGCTATCTCACACCCATACGAGGCCACATATGAATCATTGTTATTCTTGCAAACAGTCTACGTAGAACTTACTGTACATTGTTGTAACGTTGTGTTAGTTCTAGATGTTACTTGAAGTCTATGTCAATCTTGATGGTGAAAACTCTTAAGTATATAGGATGGATGTCTTGAGTAGAATTGTCGACTGTAGTCTGTCCCCATGCTGCCCCGTGCCCGGATGCCAAGTACAAGCAGTTTCCCCTTCAAATAGTTACCTAGACTCTTACGTTTGCTATGGCATTGTTATTGTAGTAGTCTGTGGGTAGTCTGTTGGATACAGTGAAGATGTCTAGTCTGTCCTGGATGACAGGTGTATGGCGTGTATGTGTCTAGATGTGTGAGTGTGTGTGCGTGTGTGGGTGGATGGGTGGGTGTGTGTATTGTGTCTATGTGTGTGTATATGGGTGTATGTGTGTATATGTATGGGTGTGTATGTGTGTGTATGTGTTTGTATGTATGTGTGTATTATGTGTGTTCATGAGTGAGTATGTGTGTATATGCGTATTTGTGTATGTTTGTGTGTATGTATGTGTATATGTGTATATGTGTATGTTTTATGTGAGTATGTGTGCGTGTGTTTGTGTGTATGTGTGTATGTTTGTTTATGTGTGTACATCTGTGTGTATGTGTGTATATTGGCGTTTATGTATGTGTTTTGTGTGTATGTGTGCGATGTGTGTGTATATGTGTATGTGCGTGTGTGTGAAGGTGTGTGAGTGTATGTTCGTGTATGTTCGTTATGTATGTGTATATGTTTATGTGGGTATGTGTGCATGCATGCAGTGTATGCGAGGGAGTATGTATGTGTATGTTATTGAGTGTGTGCATACTTGTGAGAGATTGTGCAAATGATGTAAGCATGTGTGCAGGGATGTATGAGTGCGCGTGTGTTTATGAATATGCGTATGTACAAGTGTCTGCCTGTCTCATAACATGATGCTATGCATTATTTATGTTTACAAAATCCATTTGACAATGTTTTTTATTTTTATTATGTGAATGTAACATGCACAATTGATGAATGAAAGATGAGTGATTGGAAGGGATGAATATAAGACGGGCCTGCGTGATCAATTTGTTACCCTTTGAATATGAAGTTCGTTCGTTTCCTGTGAAACGCCGAGGTAACTGAGTATCACTAACCGTGTGTTCCTTCTAGTGTTTTTCTAAAGTTAACCCGTACTGTTCCTGTCTCTCTGGTTGTTTTGTAACTTAATAGTATAATTAACTCAGACTACATTAACTTTTTCTGTCCATGACACTGAGAATGAAAGTTGAGGCGGTTACTGCAGCTTTCCTCTGGTTGGAGAACAAACTGTATAAGAATGACGTGATTGTGACTGATTTACAAAGCATGCTGACAAAGGTGAAGACTGGCATACTTCGTGCTGAATGGTATGCATCAGTTCAGGTGTCATGTGTAGTGAGCATTTGCTGGGTCTTTTCCCCAGGATACTCTGATGTGGTTGGAAACGAACATGCAGGCATATTGGTTGGTGCTGCATGATTGAGGGGTGATGTGTTGCATTCTTCTTCTTCTTCTTCTTTCGTTCGCTTGAAACATGTCTACAACTGCAATGTCGTCTCTTGAATGAATCTAACAGTCTTTTTTAGTTCATTCAGCGGTCCATAAAGTTTATCTTCCACTGTTGTTGCATGATGGTGAAGATGTGGTGAAGGCTCTTTGGGAGCGCGTGTACAATGCAGAAGAGCATATAGAAAATAAGAAGGAAAATAGCCATCCTGAGAAAGCTAAGTGGAACTACATGGGGAGCCAGTGGGAAAATACTTAGCAAAGTTTATCAACAGAGCATACGACCACACCTGGAATACGGGCCAACTGCGTGGTGTTCGGCATCTAACACCACACTACAAGAGCTGGACAAGGTGCAAAATCAAGCACTTAGAGTCACCACAGGAGGGATGAGATCAACCCCTATAGCGGAAATGGAGAAGATTGGGAGGACACAAGCACCGAGAGAGCGCAGAGATACGAAAACGCTAATACAAGCAAAAAAGTTCCTCAGCTTGCCAGGCCATCCTATGAAGAACAGATTTGATAACCTAGCTATGGGGCGGTTGAAAAGAAGTAGTTTTATCCACCAAGCCAAACGACTCTGCAGAGAAACCATCGATCTGCCCACAGTTGGTATCCCTCTAACAACTATTCCGGAGCGGTCTCCATGGAAAGATGAACATAGACTATCATTACAAATCCAGACAAAAGTGAGAGGAATATTTGAAAAGGAAGAACAGAACAGTGTGCAGCGCAGAACAGCCACTCTCAGCTTCCTTGGTGAAGAATACCCACAGGACCTCTGGATCCGAGTCTACACAGATGGGTCAGCACAAAATGCTGTTCGAAATCGAGGCGCGGGAGTGTACATAGAATACCCAAATATACTTGGAACACGGCCAGAGTCCCAACGGGAAAGTACTGACAAAACTATGATGTTGAAATCGAGGCAATCAAGATAGCAACAGAGAAATTACTGGGTGCCAGCAATGGTACACAACATGTGGTGATATTGACAGATGCAAAATCAGTACTCGAGGCGCTTCTGTCTGGGAAATTACCAGTATTAAGGACACTACTTTCTGAACTTAGCAGTCAGCATAAGGTCACCATACAATGGATACCATCCCACTGTGGAGTACCCGGAAACGAAAGAGCTGATCAATTGGCTAAGGAAGGAGCCAAAGAAGAACAGCCTCATGTGCCCGTTACATACCATCAAAAGAAAAGAATGATCAAGTCAGTCAGAAAGCCACCAAAACCTGCTCAAGATGACTACCACGTTATGGATAGACCAGAACAAGTCATTATTCTGCGCCTCAGAACAGGACACACTAGATTACGCAACCACATGTATACAAAATTCAAGATTGGTGAAACAGCCATGTGCACATGTGGATTGGCGTCGCAGACAGCAGAGCACATACTCCAAGACTGCCCAAAATATAACATATCTAGGCAACCCTTCTGGCCTAGAGCGACGACAGTGGAAGATAAACTCTATAGACCGCTGTTTGAACTGAAAAAGACTGTTAGATTCATACAAGAGACAACATTGCAGTTATAGACATATTTCAAGCGAACGAAAGAAGAATAAGAATATAGACGATCTTTTTCTAGAGAGAATGCGGCAGCAAGAGATGGACACAGAATCTTGCAGACAGTCGTCACTAAGAGGTACAGCAAGACAGACATATATTGGGACTTTACGTTGGCCGTTGAAGATGATGATTGAACGCTTATGGGACTACCTCGAATGCAATGATGTCATTTTCTCCTGACTCAACTCACTTCAATTCAAATACCTCTTTCGTCACTCTACAGTGTGATGAAAATGTGATGTTTGTAGAATGCAATGAAATTAAAGTTCTGATTCGGGGAAAATGTAGAATTACACAATTGTAAACGAGGCACGTCTAAACGTGACTGAAAATGTATCTGTAACGTAACTTCAGTGGGTGCATACCTAACAGCATTGTTGACTGTACCAAATGTTTCAGTGACGTTGTAACATTAGCCAGTCTAGGATGACTATATAAAAAGTCTTTTTTTTTTTTTTTTTTTTTTTTTTTTTTTAGCATATCCTTTACAGGACTTAGCTGTCAACGCCAGCATCTTTCAGCTGTATGTTGATCTCTTGGCAAGATTACGCTCAGTAGTTTGCCATTGCTTTCTGAGCGGCCGGCTCAGTATCCCGCAAGTCACGAGCGGGGGTCGAACCGCCTCAGTTCTCGCTCCGCTACGAGACTCTGCGTGATAAACGGGATTACAGAGAGAAAGTGTTGTAACCCCACAGCCAGAGAGACCGGCATAAAAAGTCTACAGAAACAAATAAATGCTAGGAGGAGAGTCTACTGTACTGGAATACAAGAGACCTATTTGTGTTTTAATTACCAGGATACAGAGTGCCACAAAACAACCGCTTGTTGTTTACTGTAAACTGGTATTAAACCAAGGTTCAAATGAAATTATTTGTTAAATCGAGGTTAATAAAGTATTAACTAAACTGAAGTTAACTGAAAATTATTTCTTAAACTTAGGTTAATTGCAAAGTATTTGCTATTTTGTCAAAAACAGGGCAATTAAAACTATTTGTTAAACTGAGGTTAACTCCACAATACTCCTTTCTTTTTTTTTTTTAAAGAATTGGAATATTTTTATTGTAATGTTAAATACCAATGACCAATGAACAAGTCCTTCAAGAAACAAATGAAGATCGTAAACTGATTAGAGACATTAGACGTAAACAGTCACAATGTTTTGGGCATGTTATGAGAAGAAATGAATTTGAGAACTTGGTGACAGCTGGTTAGATCTAAGGGAACAGACCAAAGAGAAGATCTAGAAGCAAATACATGGATGGCTTGGCCTTGTGGCATGGTCGAGAAAGGAACACGAAGCTGATCCACGACTCTGCAACAACATGACCGCCCACGCTTACCGGCATAGCACATGATGGTGCCAAAAGGTAACTCAATGGGTAAATACAATTAACAGCAAACAAATGTCGTCAGTCCAGAGGCAACCATAACCATTTGGCAACTCCGGAAACATCGATAACTTGAAGCCGGCCGACATGATCATTTAAACAATATTTATTTCCTATGTACAGCTGGTGCTCCACATGCAGAAAACATGAATAAGATAATTACTGATAAACATACCGTTCCTGTACATCCAGGAGGGGCGGTACGATAATAACAAGCATGGTTACACCCAGTTGCACCTAGTGTAGCAGAATGAATACCATATCTGTTATTGGCTTAGGTGTGCAAGATTAAAGCACCCTTGAGCATCCTGATAGAACAGTAAGAAGGATGCTCAAGTCGTGACGTAGGTTGTTTTGGGTAGTTACCGCTAAAGCTGAGACAAGACAAGACAACATCATATTTAGTGGTCTCTGGATTTTGTATCGGCCATCATAAACCAATAAACCTGTTTTAAAATGAACTTACTTGTTGATCCTCTGTACACGTATTGTTACAGATGGATTTTTGGCGCCGCGACCAGGATTCGATTTTTGCTTGGATGTCGTGTATAACGCGAAGTAAGGGAACCAACAGGCCACAGCGGACTTTCACGAAAAATTTGTTACCAACTTGCTGAGGTAGGAATCAATAAATTTTGAAGACATTCATTAAACAAAAAGTTCCAAAACCGGACCACTTTCAATTGAGTCAAAGTCAAAATGAAGCATTTTTCGGACTACCTAAATTAAAGTCATACGCATCAAGATTTTTGGATGGAGCCATCTTCATAACATGGTTGCCTGTGGAGTTTTACTAGGCTGTTTCTCATCATAACTACTTGAAGTAACGTGATTTTTGTCAAAATGCTATGAAGTTTGACCTGCCATTATTACAGCCGTTGGTTAACCTTGCGTTTGAAGGTCAGACAGTTACACACTAGGACTGTCCAGGTCCAGGAGCAAAGAAATCTCAAGACAGCTATAAACAACTCGAATTAAATGGAGAACTCGTTTTGAAGGAGCTGTTATCTTCCGTTTATCAAGATCACTTAGGACGAACTCAAAAGCTGTTATACTCATTGAACCTTGACCTTGAGTACCTGAAGAAACACGAGAGAGCTTATATTGAGACAAGCCTATTGTTCCTTCGTTTGGAAATTACGAGAAAGTACAGTCGCGTTTGCTCATCCTGAACTCTAGCATATCAGAATGTGTTTGAACAAAAAAAGCGAAAACCTCAATAGGGAACCCTCGGAGGTGGTTAAGCAAATTGGGTTGCCGGCTTGCTGAAGAGGGGACCCAAATTAAATCGCTTTGTCGAGCTAGAGCCGCTTTCAAGTCGACGCCTTGAAGAGCCCTGTTAGGGTGAAAAGAAGATTTCAAAACTGGTAGGGGCCCATCCAGGGGCTGAAAGTAGCGAAACCTGAGACGTTGGAAGAAGGATGTCACTGAAGTTACGTAATCGGTTGGATGGCTTCAAATAATACGGACTCCAGACGTTTGTGTTATACGTGAACCGTGGCAAGGAAAATTTTCAGCTAACGTACGTGAATTCACTTTTCTCTTGGATCAAGGGAAGACATGATTGACTGTAATTAGTTAAAGTGTAACTACTAGGTGAATGTTTTTTTAATGTGATTTAAATAAGATCATTTAGATAAATTGTTATAAATGTAAGTTTGCTTGTATAAGTGTATAGTGAAATATTTCAGCATGGCAGAAGAACAAAGTTCACTGGCACAAGTTTTGACTGGGGTAGGAACGGTAATAGGTAAACTCAACACCGCCATGAAACAACAAGGTATGGCAACAGGCAGACCCAACACAGCACAGTAGAGAAACATGCATTATTTCAGCAAATCTCAAGACGAGTTTTTTTTTTTAGGTACCAAGAAATATACAGAGGAAGAAGTAGACATATTGTTTTAAGTTAGATATAAATTACAAAGAAGTTAATATGAACTACCTCCATATAGAACTAAAACGTATCAGTACATGGTTGAGAGAGTTAAAAGTGGCAGTTAATGAAGTAGAAAATTTTGTAGAAACGTTGCAGAACAGAACGACTAGACAAGAGCCTTATAGATTTAAGGTAGACTGCAATAGAGTAGGAAAGAATAACAGGAGACAACCATTACTTAATAAAGACAGAAGACAATATGGTTCTGATTATGCGGTTAGTTATGACGAACCAAGGCCTGATGTATATAGGGTAAAAGACGGTGAGAACAGACGTAATGGTGAAGGGTCGGACTGGTATAGGTGTTATAGATACAAGAATGGTCCTGAGAGAGACCTTTCCAATAAAATATGGAAGTGGCCATTCCATAGCAAGACTGCTAGGAAAAAACGTGACGACTGGTTTGAACAAAGACGGAGACAGTATCTGAGGTCAGAGTCAAGGAAAAGAGTAGAAAACGTAAGTAGGAATTCAACTACTCTTAAGGTGGTTGCGAATCTGACTGTTAAACAGGAAAAGAAGATGACGGTGGAAATTAAGAAAATAGACCAAGAAACTCAGACGCAGGTGATTGAAGTGGTAGAACGGAACACACAAACACAGGTTGATACAGTAGAGAAAAAAGTCCAGGTACAACCAACCAGCAAGATAACGAAGGGAAGCCAAACCGAGTTAGTAGAGACTCAATCAAAACCAACTCACTTGACTAAGGGAGACACGGTTGAAATTAAGAAAGATAAACAGACGAGAACCAAAGACGAAAAGAGACAGGTGAGGAAAAGTATTAAGGAAAGGAATAGTATGATGGTTAATAGAGGTACAACGACTGGTATGTCAACTTCCTCAGCTAAAGATATTGAAGTTGTCCCGAAGCGGAGCATAGGGAATAGGGGTAAAAAGAAAGTCAGACGTTCTAAAGCCGACTATGGGAATATGATCGACGTGTCTGCAGTAAACTATTATGAGTCTGATGAGGGAACTATCATCAGTGTATCATCTGAAGACGAAATGGGGAGATGTAAACGTTATGTAAGATATACAAAAAACAGTGAGCAGACCGACGCAAATAAAGGAAATAGAAAGAAAGCATTTAAGAAGAAGAATAGTAATAGACAGATAGCGGAAATTTACTCGACGACAGAAAGTGACTTAAGAAAAATAGAAGAATATATGACCTTAAGACCTGAGTACTTTAACGACAGATTAACAACAGATAGTGAAGATGACATAATTGAAGAAAGACGTACTAATGTACTGGGAGACAATGAAATATTTGGCTTAGATGCACTCTATAACTGTTAGAATTCCGAGGGTGAGGAAGGACATGTGGCATTGTTTTAGATTATGAGAGGAATTGCGGTTTGAGCAAATACATATGGGCTGTCTAAAATAGGCAGATGAATTTTTTTTGGTGTAGCATCACATGGTACAGGGTAGGCAATAGTGTTGTTGAGGATAGAGAGTCACGGCAACTGATATTCTACGTGGATACGTTATAAAGAATATCTTGTGTTTGGTTGCGGTGTAGGGAGAGTAAACAAGGTAGAAATTGAAATGTCCCTTGTCCAGAATGGCTAGATAGAGAGAGTTGATCACGTTGAGTGATGTATAACTGGTGTGATTAAAGTAGGGTAGATTCAGCACAGAATTAGCAGAGAGAGAGAGATAAACTAAGTATGAATGCTCGTACTAGAATAGGTTCGACGCAGGGCTATGACGTGATGTCTGAGATAGTTTCGCTTGGTAGTTTGAGAAGTAGGTATAGTAGCATTGGCAGAGAGTGTCTGATGAGGAGATATAGATTGAGGAGGAATTGAGTATCCTGTGTAAAATAGCCAATTGAGCGCAAGAGTATTAAGAGTCAAAGACTGTGGAAACTGATGTTTGAAGAATACGAGGTCTTGGTGAAAGGGATGACGTAATTACATGATGCGTGAGGAGAAAGAAGAGGTGATTAAATCTGAGAAAGTTGTTGTGTGGAGAAGTATAGAATGATAGTTACGAGGGTAGTGGCTCGTCGGAGTGAGGTTTGTTCTGAGAGATCGTTGATAGTGCTGGTTAGTGTGTAAAAGAGATATAGTTTGCGAGAGATAATGTATAGGTTCTGACCTTTGAAAAGGAGTGAATGATTGAGAAAAGTAGAAATAAGAAAACAGTTGAATTGTGAAAGTCCTGTTGAGTGTTGAAGTAGTTCGTCTGGTAATCCGTTGTTCTTGCAGGTGTAAAAATGTAGACAAACATATGTGCGTCGAGTATGGATAGGATGATGGCAAGTGATAAGTACCGCATGCATGTATGAGGCGTTTAGTCCGTGTGAGTATAAGTGTAGACAAACAGGTGTTCGTCGCGCTGAGTGAAGCAGGAGTGAGGTTTTGAGACGATGTATAAGTGGAGTACATGGAAAAAAACGTTGTCAAGCGATTGGTAGTAGTTGCGCGATTGATATATCTTGTGTCAATGTGGGTGGAAGTGATCGACACGCTTAGGCTTGGTAGTTATTGATACATGGTTGTCCATTTGTCCAGAGAGTTGATTAGCCTTATTGCACCTGTTTTCAATCTCATCTTCTGGTTTGCCATTGGATGATATTATACTTCCTAGGCACTTGAGACTCTTTACTTGTTTCGAGAAATGTTCGTTTAGCTGAATTGTTGTTGTTTCTTCTTCTTTGGTTATAATCGTTGCCTCTGTTTTGCTTGTAGGTGATTAGAAAGGTGTGATGTCTTTTGTTTGGAATGTGTGATCTTGGACGGAATTTATGAAAATTTTATGACAGGCTGACAGAAAGAGCGTTAACATTCTGAATGACGTTCATAAAACAGATTTAGTATTCTTGGCAGTGACATGTCGAAGCATGAATGCCTGATACTGAGAAATGAGAGAAGATGGTTTGCTCAATCGGAATGAGGTCTGTCGTTATTAATATCTGGTGTTGGTTGCTGTTTCTGAGAGAGTCCCGGTAGATAGGAGTAGCAGTGAAAGATGAGTGAGGCAAGCAAGAGAATATGATTAGCTAAATGAATGTCAGAGTATTACAAATAGAGTACTAGAGAACGTGTTCCGATAAGTGTGACTGGTTTGACTATCATCGCGGTGTAAGAACGCTAGGAGAGACTTGAGGATAGCTTAGAGTAGTTGTGGTGAGATGTTGGAAAATACTAATACGTTGGTTAGTTACGTCGGATAGACGAGAGACTCAAAAGTAGAATTAGTTGTTGGTACAGTTAACGGTAATGTTTAAGAAAATGTGAAAATCTAGGGGAAACAACTAGTGTACCGAGCCACAGGTTCTGTTAGTAGATAGATGACTGGTGGTACATTGAGATAGTCGCCACACTAGTACTAGGTGAAGTGATTTGACCTGTAGTTACAGCGGTTGTTTGGCTTTATATTACAAATATTGTGATGTGTTAGGAGTTGGCTTGTAAAAGATAGAATGTTGTGAGGGGAGATAAGCAATGATTGACTTCCAGAAAAAGTACAGTCATTTGTTGATTAATGACTTTTGTTGAGAGAACAGATATTGTTCTAAGTTAAGAATTGGTCTGTAGGTAACAGATATATATATATATATATATATATATATATATATATATATATATATATATATATTGGGATTAATGCAGGTTAATTGGCCTAGCATTGAGCGTTTTTATTACGGTTGTAAGAGTAGCTATGGTTTTCCTACCAAATATACCAACGTCATAAAATCTTTCTACAAAGAAACACGTTGCTGCGTAAGAACAGAAACAGCCAACTCTTATCACCGATGCTTTTTGGAATAGCTATCGACTGGGTCATGCGCAAATGCACAAACAACACAAATATGGGTATCCATTGGGTTGACAAAATTCTAGAAGACCTGGACTTTGCCGACGACATAGTGCTTTTGAGTTCAACACACCCGGATGCCCAAGAGAAAATAAACCACCTCCAAAATGTTTCAGGGCAAATTGGTCTCCAAATTAACACCACAAAAACAAAGACTATTGATCTTACCAACAGTTCAGATGACACCAAATTGAACAGCTACGTTCTTGAAAAAGTCAACAGCTTCACATACCTAGGAAGCAAAATGACATCTACAGGGGACTCAACACCAGAAATATCATCTAGAATCGCACTGGCATCTAGTGCCTTCAATAAACTGTCAAACATCTGGAAGTCAAAGACACTCAGCAAACACACAAAACTTAAAATCTTCAACTCTTGTGTGATTCCAGTGTTAACGTATGGATGTGAAAGTTGGAAATCAACGGTAGCTTTAGATAAAAAAATTAAGACAATTTTGAGAACAAATGTCTTAGAAGACTTCTAAACATCCACTGGACAGACTTCAGAACCAATTCGCAAATAAGACAAGAGACTAAGCAAGATACAGTATCCAATTTCATAAGAAGACGCCGTTGGAACTACATCGGCCATGTACTCAGAATGGACAAGTCAAGACTCCCCTATCAAGCCCTCATATGGTCACCAGTAGGGAAAAGAAAACGGGGAAGATCAAGAGAGACCCTGCGTAGAACCATCATTAGAGAAGGCTCATTCAATGGCCAAGTAAATATCCAAGATCTACAACAGGTAGCAGCGAACCGCCAAGCATGGAGAGACAGGGCTTCTGCCCTATGCGCCGCCTTAGGCTCAAGAGGAAAGACTAACTAACTAAGAGTAGCGCTGGTAGTGAATAGATATGTATTACATTGGTTCGTAGAAGAGTTCAATCTTGCTTGGTTACTTTAAGTAGTCAATTCTAGGTGAATTATTGTTTTGATTGAAGGTTGGGGATAAACTTCTCTTTAGCGAGAAGACAGTTGTTTTTATTGAATTTTAGCTTTCAATGCCTCATAGATAATATGTTATAGTATTTTTTTATTGACTTGATTTTGTAGAATGATTGACATTTGATTTTAAAATTGAATTTGTTGAGTTTTATTAATAGATAAATAAGTTATTGTTAGTCCATAAAAGAGACTAACAATGGATAGGATGTATGTTATATTATTCTGAAATATGTTTTTCTTTGAATGAGTTGATACCTTTATTTTGATATGGGGAAAGTAAAATAATATTTAATAACTTGGGGGGGGGGGGATATGATGTCCTGTTGTGATTTTATTTCGCTTGACTCATAATTTAAGTGAATTGTCTTATATGTGGAATAGTAATAACCTTGTTTATAAATACGTTGAAAAATTGTTAGAATTTAGTTTACAGACAGTTATGGTTTTGTCTAGAGTAAAGGCAATACATGGGGCTTTATATAAAACCCTTCGTTCAGAAAATGGTTAATAAACTGCTGAGAACTAGAAGAGAAACACATTCTCTTTGTGAATAATAAGTTCATGAGTATATTCTGTTGGTGGGATTGCTGTGATAGTCAGTGTTGAGAGGTTAATGATATAGTGGCTGCGAAGTTGGGGAAACATATGCCATACTTAAATGGGGTTACTACTCAAGAAAAGGGGTTCTGCGGGAGTTAAAAATAGGAGCTGCATTAAGTCAGCATTGATTGAATATATATGGATTGGATGCCATATTGGGGAAGAAAAGATTAACGTGACTAACGTATATAGCAGTGGGGTAAATATGGGGAAAGTTTATAACATGGTCTCCACGGGGTCGCAAGTTAACATGGATTTAGAGCCATGATGTACAAATCATAAGAGACACGAGATTGCTGGCTTATAGAAGAAGAAGTGGGTAACGTGCTACGCCAGACAGTGTGAAGACAAATAGTAAAACATGAATTGAATGCCAAGTTTTACTCAGAAGAATAACTATATACTGGGGATATCAATACAATAGAAAAGGGGGGTAAGTACGTTAGCGAGAAATAAACAATTGTCAGTGTAGAGTGCTGTGGTCACAGAGAACATAGATTAAATGGGGTTTTAGGGAGATATAATTACTTTTTAATATATGGACTGAGAAAGAATAACGTTGATTGCAAGCGTTCACAGACATGAGTTCAGTGACGGTATATTGTTGCTGTTGATAACGGCATAAATTGAGGTTCAGGAGAAATGCCCATAATAAATGGACATTAGTGGGTTGCTGAAGTTTTCGGCGAGATTAAGAGATAATTCTGAGTGGGGTATAGGAGAAAATTAGTGAAGTGATGTGTATAATGGGGAAAGAGGTCTTGAGGGATGATGGACCTTTTTGATTTGTGTACTGTCTGTAATATATAGACATTTGGGAGTGAATAAATTTTTTGATAGTTGGTGCTTGATGCTGTAGATAGCAGCGTAAACTGTTGCCATAATAAGTGGTATAAGTGAACTGTGGGAGATATATAATTGTTTTAGACTTTATTACATAAAGTCTCAGATGACATAGGGGGGTAAAGGTGAGTGTGGTTTAGGTGAGTGTGGTTTTTGTGAGAAAGAGTTCTGCTTCTTTTAAAATTCCGGTGGCCACCGATTCTTTGTCTTCCTATCGTGTGCAAGTGATTTCAGGTTGGTTGAAAGTGGAAAAGTAGTAATGTGGAGGTAATACGGCTAGTGATGACAATAGAGAGTTGAGGTAGTATCAGAAGAGTACAACGTTTTGAATTTTTTTGAGTTCGTGATAAGAAGGGTTAAGCGGATTGCTTATGAAGAGAAGAAGAAGTATTTAACCATATGTGTTATGATGTATTGTATAAAGTTGAGATTTAAATATTGTTGAGGTATAATAGATACCTATACAAGAAGAGGTTTTTGTGATAGGATATGTAAATAATATATGTTATGTTATGTTTTTTTTTTTCTTTGAAGAGCCAGAAACGAAGAAGAAATATAACTTCCTAGTGATTTGCTATGTGAGACAAATGATAAGAGACAAGTGGAGAATTAATAGAAGTGAAAGTAAGTACTTAAGATAGAGTTAGTTTGGGACGGCTTAGAGATAGAATATCGGGTGCTTAGAATAAGGGGGTTATGAGTTAAGACTTTTGAAGAAGAAAAGTCTTTTTAAAGAAAGGGAGGTGTAGCAGAATGAATATCATATCTGTTATTGGCTTAGGTGTGCAAGATTAAAGCACGCTTGAGCATCCTGATAGAACAGTAAGAAGGATGCTCAAGTCGTGTCGTAGGTTGTTTTGGGTAGTTACCGCTAAAGCTGAGACAAGACAAGACAACATCATATTTAGTGGTCTCTGGATTTTGTATCGGCCATCATAAACCAATAAACCTGTTTTAAAATGAACTTACTTGTTGATCCGCTGTACACGTATTGTTACACTAGTCTTTAAAAATTATGACAATGTCCATCAGCTAAGATCAGCCTCACCGCTTCTTATAGGTTGACCGCTCGCCATGGCCATTCTCGCCGAGTCTGTGCTAATTGCTAATTTCATGGCCTGTGTTTGGTCCTGCCTGAGAATAATACTGCTTTACGGATTGAACTCTTCTTTCAAGTCTTAGTTTAGTTTAGTTTAGTTTTATGGATCAACATCACGGCACACGGGTGCAACCCATAAGTGCTCCGTTCTCCTCCTAACTCAAACCTGAGTCTGGAGAAACTCAGCTCAGTGCACGAACTCCGTAGCACCGCCGAGGATCCTGAAATACTTGGGTAGATTTTTAACTCGAAATTTTGCCCGGGCAGCACCATTAGGCTACTCTTTTTCGATTTCCAACTGCAAAGGGATTTTTTACGTGCGCAACAATACACACGGGCGTCCGATCTCACTACCCAGAGACCAGGGAAAATTACTGGAAGTCCCGGTGGATTTTTTAAATAAATCCTGGTCCTCACCGGGTAAGTCGTTCCTATCCATCACTGTAGTCTCCTTAAAGTTTGTTGATGATATTTCTCGGAGAACAAATTCATGCTGCCTTGCTTATCGTCAGCCCAAGCTCTGTCTGTTGTTGCTAAACTATCGCAATGACGTTTCTATTTTCTCACGCCACACTTGGCGACTTTTTAATGTTTTATTTCGAGGTTATTTCGCTAATTCTTTGTGATATACCTATTCCGTCATTCATTCTGACTCCCCACTTTCACAGCATGCCCCCCCCCCCACTTTTTTTTAAAAATGATGAAACCATTTTAATATCCAGTCGGTTTATACAACCTGACAAGTAGCTGTTCAGAATCAATGAGTCGTATTTATTTTTCATATCTTCTATGTATATAACCTATCTCCACTACTATGCTAATATGATGGTATGGTCTCCTATTACTCACACACAAAAATCAGAAGAAAAAAATTATTATTATATTACCGGCATGCACTCCTATCTACAACCACGATATACCTCGTGTAGCACCAGCCTATAGGAGGGCTGTGCTAACTGACTATATTATTAGTCCCTCATTTGCCAAAAAACGGCAAGCATCCACAACCAAAGCTATAAAACCCGATTGAGGGGACGTGTGTGAATAACTGGTACCATTCCCTCTGTATTAGTTTGGTACTTGACATATATTTCTATGATTCTTCTCTCAATCTGCTATGTTGTCATTACCGGTTACCGTATGACTCTTAGTCCTTTGTTATATTTTATATGTGAGGTCTTCTGCATTAGTAGCTGTAGAATTGTAAGAATCTTTATGTCGCTTCTATTATCTTCAATTTGCAGTGTGGCTGATCGTCCTTATCTTATGTTTACCTATGCAGTTCTATATAACTCCACATACACACATGTTATCTGTCAACGTGTTAGGTAGGGCATAGATAGGACAGGAGACAGAATAGGGGTAAGGACAGATAGGACGTAGATAAGGACCTCTACAACGGAGTAGATAGAATAGTAGATAAGGACTTCTACAAGGGAGTAGATAGAATAGAAACAGATCGCAAGGGATAACTTAGGACAGTTATAAGACAGGACTTAGATGAGTACACGGACGTGTCATATCTAGGAGACCAGCGGGATTAACCCCGAGGATAGGGCGGGGGACGCTAGTTCACGGGACAACACCCGTAAACAGAGTTAGCAGTAGGACAACCCAAGGTTGACACGGACAGGACTGCTGTACTAAGTGCCGAATGGTACAGCACGAGGTTTTGCTGACCGCACGAAGTTTAGAACGACAAGGGCGGCAGCGAGCGGACTGAGGTTACTCAGACGGGGCCCGACAGTCTTCCAGACGGGACGTGTGATTGTTTCCGAGTGCCAATGTGTAGTTTACGACAGCGCATGTTATAGACGTGTGAGATTGTATTTGAGTATGTACGGGTTGTTATGAGGAAATGCGACATGTATATTTAGGCAGGCAATTACCGCCTGATATTGTGTATGTAAATATAGCAGGTCCGCTTGAAATAAAGTGGATAATGTCCATAGTTAGTTAGTTAGTTATCAGTTGGGGTATCTTCGTTGCACTCCGGACATGTCCATAGGTGCTCAGATCCTCCCCCCAGCATATGCATCAGCGTCCGGTGACTAATAGTGCCAGTTCTGTGTTGGTTGACGAGGCGCTTTGTTTTCCCGATGTACCTCTCGCGTCTGGCTGTGCCGATCTTACTCCCAGGTCTTTCATCCTGGAAAGCGATGTGGAATCACTGGCGTCAAAATCCTCTGTTCTCGCCATATCTTTAAGGGCGTTAATAACATCGGCACGATCCATGGGCTGGCCATCTACAGGGGGTGCAGAGCCAGCCAATTTATCAGCTCGTTCATTTCCCTCGACTCCCGCATGTCCCGGGACGAAGATGAAGGTGACTTTGCGGACAACGGACTTCCGCAGCGACTCAGTCCACTGTCTACGTACAGATCCAGCTTCGACCTTCTGAATCATGCTCATTGAATCACTTAGTACACACACGTTGGTATAATGCTGTGATTCCAGCCATATGAAAGCCTGTGTAACTGCCATCACCTCCATCGTCATGCTGCTTGTGGTCATAGAGTGGGCACCACTGGATTCTTGAACGGTTCGGCCCGCTGAACGGGCTGTAAATGCCCACGCACTTCTCTGCTGCTTTACAACAGATCCATCTGTATAGATGAGCACTTCGGGGCTATCTGAGTGATCATAAATGAGCGCGTTAACCTCTGCATTGACAGCGGCAGGGTTCTGCTCTCTGCACCGTCTGTCGAGTGTGATAATGCAGGATAAGGTACACTTAAAAGCTGGAGGCACCGGCACCCATTCCTTGCCGGGGCTGATACTGGTAAGACTGCAGACCTGTCCGACGACATCTTCCGCCCGACCCATCCATGATTTGCCCCTCTTTAGCCTGTCACCCTTTTCTCTGAATACAGCGTCATGCAGAGGGTGCTGCTCATCTGCACTTATTTTTAAGTATGCACGAGCTCTCCAGATCTTGATCCTGTGTTCTATTGTCGGGAAGTCAAGGAGGTATCTCATTGCTACACAGCTGGTGTCTCTCGTGCAGCCCAAAATGATGCGCATGGCTTCGTTTTGTACCTTTTCAAGTCTTCCAATCTGTGTAGGGCTGACAGTGCGAATGGCCAGGGCATACTCGATGCGTGAAAGCACAAGTCCTTGGAACAGAAGTAATAGCAGTCTTTTCTCGATATTGGCAGTCGCCATGACTCTCATTGCTGCCAAACCTTTTCGAGCCTTCGTTATGACATAATCGACATGATCTCTGAAGGACAGGCTACGATCAAGCCTCACGCCAAGATATGTCATTGACTGGGTTCTACTCAGAATGCTCCCATCCATTCCTACTGCCGGCAGGTCTGTTTTCACAATATGGTTGTTTAGTGAGAACCATGTAACCGTTGCCTTTGCAGGGTTGACAAGGGCATCGGCATCAGCACACCATGAGGAAATTCGATCTAGTTCGCCCTGCATATAGTTGGCAACCGCTTGTCTATCTCGACCCTGTCGATACACGAGGATGTCGTCAACGAATGATAGAGTCCTACCCCTCCCATCCAACTGTTGTTCAGTGATCGGCACCGTATACACGTTGAATAGTACTGGTGACAGTGGTGAACCCTGCGGCAATCCTGGACATATCGTTATCGGCTCAGAAGACCAACTCCCGCATCTTAGCACCACCTTCCTTTGGAGTAGAACTGCAGCTATCCATCGTACAAGGTGAGGGTGCACTTTCAGTCTGAGGAGGGTTTGCATCAAGTGCTCGAAAGATACTCTGTTATATGCGTCCTCTAAGTCTATGGCGGCCGCACATGTCTCTTCTCTGACCTGAAATCCTTCGTAAACATCTTGAGCAAAGACCGCCGCATTCAGCCATGACTCTTTGTTGCGTCTGTATCCTCCAAGTGTGGGCGGGAAGCAGCCGAGCTGTTCCAAGTCCCAAGCAAGTCTGTGTGCTACAATTTTCTCCAGTAGCTTGCCAACAGTATTCTGCATCGTAATGATTCTGTAGCCGCTTATCTTGGAGTGGTCTTTGTTCGGTTTTGGCAGCGGCAGCAAGTAGCTGTGTAGCCATTCTTCTTTGACCTGACCCCTCTGGATACTGGTGTTGAATTCTCTGGCCAGTTCTTCCATGTCATCATCTGATATCACCATTAGGTCACCATATCGGATGCCGTCTGGGCCTGGGGCGGTGTTAGGTGATTTCTTGAGCATCGCACGCAATATCTCAACTGTGATTGTCCATTCTTCGTCTGTCCCGACCCCCTCGCACAACTGAGAGAGTGTTGTTGTGGTCCTCTGTCTGGCGGGCTCGTCTTTCTGGTCAGTCTGTTCTATGTAGCGTGCAAGAAGGGCCTTACCTTTATCCGCATCCGACTTTTTCCATGCGAGGTCTGTGCCTTGAAAGTCTGGAATACCCCTACGTTGTGCAGCACCGTTCATGCTCTTGTGGAGGCGCCAGAATGTCGTAAGAGATTGCTCGGAGCACACCTTCCTGCAGAACTCGTCCTATTTGTCGGCCTTGGCCTGTTTGGCGCAGGATTTGAATAAAGTCGTCGTCCTAACGACCTCAGTCTTCAGGTTCGCCAACTCAACCTGTGGCATGTTAGCCTTTCTGGCCTTTTGCCAGTCTTTGACAGCCTGCCTCTTTCCCAGCCACACCTTCTCGACCTCTCCATTCCACCATGGTGGCTGCAGCCATCTTTCTTGTCTCCTACGGGAGGAAGTTAGTTTCCTTCTTCTGATCTTGCTTATGGCGTCTTGACCAGTGGTGTCGTACGGGAAGGCATTGGTCTTGTTTCTTTGACTCATGGCCCCGTCTTTCTTGATCAGGATGACACAAGGGTAGTGGTCACTATCGTGGTATCCCAGTGTGCCCCACCGGCACCTTGGTGCGATGGTGGGCGACACCAGAGCCAAGTCAATGATGCTGTCAGATTCGCCTGGTCGAGTGGCCATTCTAGTGACCTTCCCATCATTCAGACAGATTAGGGCAGCAGATGCCAGGGCGTCCTCCAAATCTTCTCCCTGTCTATTGGTGTCTATATTGTGAATGGATAATGTCCATTCACACACGAAGTGTCGTTAAGGTGTGAATGAAGTGGGCGAGTGAGCCTGGATGCAATTTGAGTTGTTGACATTATCGTATAATCATTTATACAATCACCAATGCCATGTACAATAATTTTGATCTTCTCGATATGTCACACGACTACATTAATTGTAGCCTAGTTTACACCTTGACGGTGGATAACTATGTTTGCTTTAGCCCGGTTATTGGATTATTGGATTATTAGTTTGCCTTCCCAATAACACGTAAGAGGTTGAATATGTATATTCTTAACCCCAATTAGAATACCAGGAATACTCCACCCTTAATAACACAACCTGAAATAATCATAAAGACATTCATGAAATAGCAATCAAATAATTATATAACTATTATCCTAACCTAAATTTTTTTTAAATTCGTATATCCTTTACAGGACATCGCTGTCAACAGCAGCATCTTTCAGCTGTCTGTTGATTTCTTGGCAAGATTACGCTCAGTAATTTGGCATTGCTTTCTGAGCCGCCGGCTCAGTTATCCCGCAATTCACCAGCAGGGGTCGAACCGCTTCCAGCTCTCGCGCGCTACGAGACTCTGCGTGATAAACGGAATTACAGAGAAAGTGGTGTAACCCCATAACTATAAATAATTCATGAGTATCAATTCAATAATTATATAACCATGTCAACCTGAAATACTGGAAAACATATTATATGCAATAATTAAATACTTTCACACAGTCATGCTATTCATCCTTTGTATATAAGTATTTATGTATAGTCTGTACTGTTTTTCGCTTTTGTTAATCTGAAATGAATCGTGTATGTATCGCTTGTCTGTGTTCAGCACTTAAATTATCTATATCGTATGAAATAACAAATCTCTGTTGTCACGTTCTATCATTCCTATAAATATATATATACTATCTTTATATGTATCACTCGTACCATGATATATACATGTCGGTGAATGCTATGTTAAAAAGTATATGTGAACTATATGACTGACATGACCCTCTCATCGACGTCGTGATGATTGAACCATGACGTACAACAAACGTATGAATGATATGTAAAAAATATGTTTGACATGACCCTTTCATCGTCAGTATGATGAGTGAATCATGACGTATCATATTACATGAATGATATACAATGTTTGTTTGACATGATGATTAGCATCTATGTGTTTGTGAAATCGAAGTATGATACTGATCAATGATGCTAAATATGGATGGTGTTTGCAGTGTAATTTATACATCTAAATACTATACTAGCATTCGTCCTTGTGAGTGCCCGCTGGAGTAGCTCCCTCTCGCCATGAACACTAGAACTGGAATAACAGTCTGACATCACCAGAACACGACCAACGAAGTAATTTCGAGCTGCCGATGTTCGAATAACTTCAGACTTGTTCTATAAGCAGTGTCGTTGCATACCATCACTAGAATGTATTGATAAGAATCGACTGACTTCGGCATTGTCTGTTCAGTAATGTAAATACACCACAGTGTAGGGTCGATAAGGTCCGACTGTCCGCAACATTCAGAATAAAAATCTGGCAAGTAAGCAAATAGGAAAAAATCTGTACATCACTGAAATAATTATCCTATTCAAGTAGCATGTGTTTCACTGCTTGTTCTGTGATTGACTATGTTCTATCCTGGTGTTTATAAGTGAAATTATTCTTTGGCCTGGTGTATTACATGTATGCACGCAAACAATAACATGAAATGTGATATCTGTATCTTTTTCTACAGTCTACTGAGAAGATCGGCAAGGTTATTATCTTTACTTGGTATATGACAGATATCGAAATCGTAGTCTTGCAAAAGAAGAGGCCATCTGTGTATTCTAGAGTTTTTTGGATGGCCATCTTTAAAGATTTGTAAAGGCTTATTGTCAGATAGGACAAGAAATTTCCCACCAAGCAGATATTTAGAAAACTTATTGACGCTTTCTATTAGCTAAAGCTTCAAGTTCAGTAACAGCATATTTCTTCTGAAAGTCTGTTAGTTTCCTACTAAAGTACAGAACAGGATGTAATTTACCATCATGCATTTGCAACAGAATTGCTGAGATTGCATGAAAACTCGCGTCTGTCAGAACTATGAAGTCTTTTTAAATAGCAGGCAGTTTGAGAATTGGACAAATACTGAAAAGACTCTTAATCTGTTGTAGAAGTTTATCATGTTCATAAATCCATATAATCTTAGCAGGTTGCCCTTGTTTTAACAGTTCTGGAAAAGTTGCTGTTATATCAGCGAAATTAGGAATGAACTTTTGGTAATAATTTATGAGTCCTAATACGCTTCTAACTTCCCTTTTTTGTTGTGGGAGGTTTAATGTTTAGAATTGTGGTAACTACATGTGGGTCAGTTTTACGAAATCTATTAGAAATTCTATGTCCAAGAAATTGAATTTCGGTGAACCCTATTTCAACTTTGCTAGGTGTAGCTTTAAGTCCATACTGTTGTATACTTTGGAATACCTGTATTAGGAACTTAATGCGTGTATCAATATCTGTAGTGTGCATGCATATATCGTCCATATAAGTTGCAACGTTAGTAATACCGTTAAGCAATTTTCGCATCATCCGCATAAAACTACTCGGCGCGTTCTGTAGCCCAAAACGGCATGTATTCCCACTCGTAAAGACCTAACGGAGTGGCGAAAGCAGTGATGTGCATGGAATCTTTAACCATGGGGATTTGCCAATATCCCTTAGTGAGGTCTATCTTTGAAAAGATCTTGGATCCAGCCATGCCATCAATTAGTTCATCAATGTTGGGCATTGGTTCGGCGTCGAGTATCGTTAGTGCTTTAACGTTCCTGTAATCGACGCAAATACGCAACGAATTATCTTTCTTTTTCACAATAACTAACTGCGAACAATAATTCGATGTTGATTTCCTAATTATGCCAGACTGATCAAGTTCGGAAATTTCCGACATTACTTTTCCCAAGTAATGAACTGGAATCGGGTAGGGTTTTACTTTAACAGGTATATTAGATAGCAAAGTGAACTTGTGTTGGATTAATGTTGTTTGTCCCGGTTTATCTGAGAAAATGTCACCAAACTGTTGTATTGCCGCTGTTAACTTGTATTTATCATGAGATAATAAGTTTTTATTGACCTGACCATCCTGACAACTGTTATTAACATTAATTGTTGATGTCGGTATTTGTTGTGTTACTGCATCATCTTGTTGTTCATTAATAACAGATCATGCTGCTGCTATTCTGTGTGGTATTTGTTGGACTGTTTGTGTTTTGTCGGCATTGTGCTCCATGCATGGTTTCAGCATGTTTATATGGAATATTTTATTTTTGCCATTGACGTTTATCAAATAATCCACGTCACTATTGTTCTTAACAACTTTTAATGGATCCTGCCATGAAATAACGAGACAATCTATAGGGTCGGGTAATAATAATAAGACTTCTTCTTCTTCGTTCAAGACGATTGCCTTGGCTTTTCTGTTGTCGTATTGTTTGTATTTTCCCTCTGATTTTTCCAGTGCCGATGTAGCAAATTGACATGCAGTCATTATTTTGTCTCTTAGCTGTGTTACCATCTCGTACGCCTCCCTTTTCTGGTGGTCATGTATTTTATTTTTGAGTATGTCATTATACAATGTCAATGGACCACGTGGATTCGCTCCGTACACGAGTTCAAATGGGGGAAAATATGTACACGCTTGAGGCACCTCTCGGTAAGCAAATAGTACCGCTGGTAGCAAAATGTCCCAATCTTTGGGTCGTTCAGCTGCAACTTTTGCTAGGGTTCGTTTCAGCACCCCATTAAAATTCCCATTGACCCCATTTGTCATTGGGTGGTATGGCGAGCTTAATACCTCAGGTATGCCCAGGATCTTCATGCAGGGTCTCTCTTAGTCTTCCCCGTTTTCTTTTCCCCTACCGGTGACCATATGAGGGCTTGGTAGGGGAGTCTTGTCTTGTCCATTCTGAGTACATGGCCGATGTAGTTCCAACGGCGTCTTCTTATGAAATTAGATACTGTATCTTGCTTAGTCTCTTGTCTTATTTGCGAATTTGTTCTGAAGTCTGTCCAGTGGATGTTTAGAAGTCTTCTAAGACATTTGTTCTCAGAATTGTCTAATTTTTTTTTATCTAAAGCTACCGTTGATTTCCAACTTTCACATCCATACGTTAACACTGCAATCACACAAGAGTTGAAGATTTTAAGTTTTGTGTGTTTGATGAGTGTCTTTGACTTCCAGATGTTT
>OY992886.1:44192133-44199633 GCA_963921405.1 Cepaea hortensis
CAACTGCAAAGGGATTTTTTACGTGCGCAACAATACACACGGGCGTCCGATCTCACTACCCAGAGACCAGGGAAAATTACTGGAAGTCCCGGTGGATTTTTTAAATAAATCCTGGTCCTCACCGGGTAAGTCGTTCCTATCCATCACTGTAGTCTCCTTAAAGTTTGTTGATGATATTTCTCGGAGAACAAATTCATGCTGCCTTGCTTATCGTCAGCCCAAGCTCTGTCTGTTGTTGCTAAACTATCGCAATGACGTTTCTATTTTCTCACGCCACACTTGGCGACTTTTTAATGTTTTATTTCGAGGTTATTTCGCTAATTCTTTGTGATATACCTATTCCGTCATTCATTCTGACTCCCCACTTTCACAGCATGCCCCCCCCCCCACTTTTTTTTAAAAATGATGAAACCATTTTAATATCCAGTCGGTTTATACAACCTGACAAGTAGCTGTTCAGAATCAATGAGTCGTATTTATTTTTCATATCTTCTATGTATATAACCTATCTCCACTACTATGCTAATATGATGGTATGGTCTCCTATTACTCACACACAAAAATCAGAAGAAAAAAATTATTATTATATTACCGGCATGCACTCCTATCTACAACCACGATATACCTCGTGTAGCACCAGCCTATAGGAGGGCTGTGCTAACTGACTATATTATTAGTCCCTCATTTGCCAAAAAACGGCAAGCATCCACAACCAAAGCTATAAAACCCGATTGAGGGGACGTGTGTGAATAACTGGTACCATTCCCTCTGTATTAGTTTGGTACTTGACATATATTTCTATGATTCTTCTCTCAATCTGCTATGTTGTCATTACCGGTTACCGTATGACTCTTAGTCCTTTGTTATATTTTATATGTGAGGTCTTCTGCATTAGTAGCTGTAGAATTGTAAGAATCTTTATGTCGCTTCTATTATCTTCAATTTGCAGTGTGGCTGATCGTCCTTATCTTATGTTTACCTATGCAGTTCTATATAACTCCACATACACACATGTTATCTGTCAACGTGTTAGGTAGGGCATAGATAGGACAGGAGACAGAATAGGGGTAAGGACAGATAGGACGTAGATAAGGACCTCTACAACGGAGTAGATAGAATAGTAGATAAGGACTTCTACAAGGGAGTAGATAGAATAGAAACAGATCGCAAGGGATAACTTAGGACAGTTATAAGACAGGACTTAGATGAGTACACGGACGTGTCATATCTAGGAGACCAGCGGGATTAACCCCGAGGATAGGGCGGGGGACGCTAGTTCACGGGACAACACCCGTAAACAGAGTTAGCAGTAGGACAACCCAAGGTTGACACGGACAGGACTGCTGTACTAAGTGCCGAATGGTACAGCACGAGGTTTTGCTGACCGCACGAAGTTTAGAACGACAAGGGCGGCAGCGAGCGGACTGAGGTTACTCAGACGGGGCCCGACAGTCTTCCAGACGGGACGTGTGATTGTTTCCGAGTGCCAATGTGTAGTTTACGACAGCGCATGTTATAGACGTGTGAGATTGTATTTGAGTATGTACGGGTTGTTATGAGGAAATGCGACATGTATATTTAGGCAGGCAATTACCGCCTGATATTGTGTATGTAAATATAGCAGGTCCGCTTGAAATAAAGTGGATAATGTCCATAGTTAGTTAGTTAGTTATCAGTTGGGGTATCTTCGTTGCACTCCGGACATGTCCATAGGTGCTCAGATCCTC
Source organism: Cepaea hortensis (assembly GCA_963921405.1). Taxonomy (NCBI): domain Eukaryota; kingdom Metazoa; phylum Mollusca; class Gastropoda; order Stylommatophora; family Helicidae; genus Cepaea; species Cepaea hortensis. The sequence goes on from OY992886.1 coordinate 44,193,861, forward strand.
CCCCCAGCATATGCATCAGCGTCCGGTGACTAATAGTGCCAGTTCTGTGTTGGTTGACGAGGCGCTTTGTTTTCCCGATGTACCTCTCGCGTCTGGCTGTGCCGATCTTACTCCCAGGTCTTTCATCCTGGAAAGCGATGTGGAATCACTGGCGTCAAAATCCTCTGTTCTCGCCATATCTTTAAGGGCGTTAATAACATCGGCACGATCCATGGGCTGGCCATCTACAGGGGGTGCAGAGCCAGCCAATTTATCAGCTCGTTCATTTCCCTCGACTCCCGCATGTCCCGGGACGAAGATGAAGGTGACTTTGCGGACAACGGACTTCCGCAGCGACTCAGTCCACTGTCTACGTACAGATCCAGCTTCGACCTTCTGAATCATGCTCATTGAATCACTTAGTACACACACGTTGGTATAATGCTGTGATTCCAGCCATATGAAAGCCTGTGTAACTGCCATCACCTCCATCGTCATGCTGCTTGTGGTCATAGAGTGGGCACCACTGGATTCTTGAACGGTTCGGCCCGCTGAACGGGCTGTAAATGCCCACGCACTTCTCTGCTGCTTTACAACAGATCCATCTGTATAGATGAGCACTTCGGGGCTATCTGAGTGATCATAAATGAGCGCGTTAACCTCTGCATTGACAGCGGCAGGGTTCTGCTCTCTGCACCGTCTGTCGAGTGTGATAATGCAGGATAAGGTACACTTAAAAGCTGGAGGCACCGGCACCCATTCCTTGCCGGGGCTGATACTGGTAAGACTGCAGACCTGTCCGACGACATCTTCCGCCCGACCCATCCATGATTTGCCCCTCTTTAGCCTGTCACCCTTTTCTCTGAATACAGCGTCATGCAGAGGGTGCTGCTCATCTGCACTTATTTTTAAGTATGCACGAGCTCTCCAGATCTTGATCCTGTGTTCTATTGTCGGGAAGTCAAGGAGGTATCTCATTGCTACACAGCTGGTGTCTCTCGTGCAGCCCAAAATGATGCGCATGGCTTCGTTTTGTACCTTTTCAAGTCTTCCAATCTGTGTAGGGCTGACAGTGCGAATGGCCAGGGCATACTCGATGCGTGAAAGCACAAGTCCTTGGAACAGAAGTAATAGCAGTCTTTTCTCGATATTGGCAGTCGCCATGACTCTCATTGCTGCCAAACCTTTTCGAGCCTTCGTTATGACATAATCGACATGATCTCTGAAGGACAGGCTACGATCAAGCCTCACGCCAAGATATGTCATTGACTGGGTTCTACTCAGAATGCTCCCATCCATTCCTACTGCCGGCAGGTCTGTTTTCACAATATGGTTGTTTAGTGAGAACCATGTAACCGTTGCCTTTGCAGGGTTGACAAGGGCATCGGCATCAGCACACCATGAGGAAATTCGATCTAGTTCGCCCTGCATATAGTTGGCAACCGCTTGTCTATCTCGACCCTGTCGATACACGAGGATGTCGTCAACGAATGATAGAGTCCTACCCCTCCCATCCAACTGTTGTTCAGTGATCGGCACCGTATACACGTTGAATAGTACTGGTGACAGTGGTGAACCCTGCGGCAATCCTGGACATATCGTTATCGGCTCAGAAGACCAACTCCCGCATCTTAGCACCACCTTCCTTTGGAGTAGAACTGCAGCTATCCATCGTACAAGGTGAGGGTGCACTTTCAGTCTGAGGAGGGTTTGCATCAAGTGCTCGAAAGATACTCTGTTATATGCGTCCTCTAAGTCTATGGCGGCCGCACATGTCTCTTCTCTGACCTGAAATCCTTCGTAAACATCTTGAGCAAAGACCGCCGCATTCAGCCATGACTCTTTGTTGCGTCTGTATCCTCCAAGTGTGGGCGGGAAGCAGCCGAGCTGTTCCAAGTCCCAAGCAAGTCTGTGTGCTACAATTTTCTCCAGTAGCTTGCCAACAGTATTCTGCATCGTAATGATTCTGTAGCCGCTTATCTTGGAGTGGTCTTTGTTCGGTTTTGGCAGCGGCAGCAAGTAGCTGTGTAGCCATTCTTCTTTGACCTGACCCCTCTGGATACTGGTGTTGAATTCTCTGGCCAGTTCTTCCATGTCATCATCTGATATCACCATTAGGTCACCATATCGGATGCCGTCTGGGCCTGGGGCGGTGTTAGGTGATTTCTTGAGCATCGCACGCAATATCTCAACTGTGATTGTCCATTCTTCGTCTGTCCCGACCCCCTCGCACAACTGAGAGAGTGTTGTTGTGGTCCTCTGTCTGGCGGGCTCGTCTTTCTGGTCAGTCTGTTCTATGTAGCGTGCAAGAAGGGCCTTACCTTTATCCGCATCCGACTTTTTCCATGCGAGGTCTGTGCCTTGAAAGTCTGGAATACCCCTACGTTGTGCAGCACCGTTCATGCTCTTGTGGAGGCGCCAGAATGTCGTAAGAGATTGCTCGGAGCACACCTTCCTGCAGAACTCGTCCTATTTGTCGGCCTTGGCCTGTTTGGCGCAGGATTTGAATAAAGTCGTCGTCCTAACGACCTCAGTCTTCAGGTTCGCCAACTCAACCTGTGGCATGTTAGCCTTTCTGGCCTTTTGCCAGTCTTTGACAGCCTGCCTCTTTCCCAGCCACACCTTCTCGACCTCTCCATTCCACCATGGTGGCTGCAGCCATCTTTCTTGTCTCCTACGGGAGGAAGTTAGTTTCCTTCTTCTGATCTTGCTTATGGCGTCTTGACCAGTGGTGTCGTACGGGAAGGCATTGGTCTTGTTTCTTTGACTCATGGCCCCGTCTTTCTTGATCAGGATGACACAAGGGTAGTGGTCACTATCGTGGTATCCCAGTGTGCCCCACCGGCACCTTGGTGCGATGGTGGGCGACACCAGAGCCAAGTCAATGATGCTGTCAGATTCGCCTGGTCGAGTGGCCATTCTAGTGACCTTCCCATCATTCAGACAGATTAGGGCAGCAGATGCCAGGGCGTCCTCCAAATCTTCTCCCTGTCTATTGGTGTCTATATTGTGAATGGATAATGTCCATTCACACACGAAGTGTCGTTAAGGTGTGAATGAAGTGGGCGAGTGAGCCTGGATGCAATTTGAGTTGTTGACATTATCGTATAATCATTTATACAATCACCAATGCCATGTACAATAATTTTGATCTTCTCGATATGTCACACGACTACATTAATTGTAGCCTAGTTTACACCTTGACGGTGGATAACTATGTTTGCTTTAGCCCGGTTATTGGATTATTGGATTATTAGTTTGCCTTCCCAATAACACGTAAGAGGTTGAATATGTATATTCTTAACCCCAATTAGAATACCAGGAATACTCCACCCTTAATAACACAACCTGAAATAATCATAAAGACATTCATGAAATAGCAATCAAATAATTATATAACTATTATCCTAACCTAAATTTTTTTTAAATTCGTATATCCTTTACAGGACATCGCTGTCAACAGCAGCATCTTTCAGCTGTCTGTTGATTTCTTGGCAAGATTACGCTCAGTAATTTGGCATTGCTTTCTGAGCCGCCGGCTCAGTTATCCCGCAATTCACCAGCAGGGGTCGAACCGCTTCCAGCTCTCGCGCGCTACGAGACTCTGCGTGATAAACGGAATTACAGAGAAAGTGGTGTAACCCCATAACTATAAATAATTCATGAGTATCAATTCAATAATTATATAACCATGTCAACCTGAAATACTGGAAAACATATTATATGCAATAATTAAATACTTTCACACAGTCATGCTATTCATCCTTTGTATATAAGTATTTATGTATAGTCTGTACTGTTTTTCGCTTTTGTTAATCTGAAATGAATCGTGTATGTATCGCTTGTCTGTGTTCAGCACTTAAATTATCTATATCGTATGAAATAACAAATCTCTGTTGTCACGTTCTATCATTCCTATAAATATATATATACTATCTTTATATGTATCACTCGTACCATGATATATACATGTCGGTGAATGCTATGTTAAAAAGTATATGTGAACTATATGACTGACATGACCCTCTCATCGACGTCGTGATGATTGAACCATGACGTACAACAAACGTATGAATGATATGTAAAAAATATGTTTGACATGACCCTTTCATCGTCAGTATGATGAGTGAATCATGACGTATCATATTACATGAATGATATACAATGTTTGTTTGACATGATGATTAGCATCTATGTGTTTGTGAAATCGAAGTATGATACTGATCAATGATGCTAAATATGGATGGTGTTTGCAGTGTAATTTATACATCTAAATACTATACTAGCATTCGTCCTTGTGAGTGCCCGCTGGAGTAGCTCCCTCTCGCCATGAACACTAGAACTGGAATAACAGTCTGACATCACCAGAACACGACCAACGAAGTAATTTCGAGCTGCCGATGTTCGAATAACTTCAGACTTGTTCTATAAGCAGTGTCGTTGCATACCATCACTAGAATGTATTGATAAGAATCGACTGACTTCGGCATTGTCTGTTCAGTAATGTAAATACACCACAGTGTAGGGTCGATAAGGTCCGACTGTCCGCAACATTCAGAATAAAAATCTGGCAAGTAAGCAAATAGGAAAAAATCTGTACATCACTGAAATAATTATCCTATTCAAGTAGCATGTGTTTCACTGCTTGTTCTGTGATTGACTATGTTCTATCCTGGTGTTTATAAGTGAAATTATTCTTTGGCCTGGTGTATTACATGTATGCACGCAAACAATAACATGAAATGTGATATCTGTATCTTTTTCTACAGTCTACTGAGAAGATCGGCAAGGTTATTATCTTTACTTGGTATATGACAGATATCGAAATCGTAGTCTTGCAAAAGAAGAGGCCATCTGTGTATTCTAGAGTTTTTTGGATGGCCATCTTTAAAGATTTGTAAAGGCTTATTGTCAGATAGGACAAGAAATTTCCCACCAAGCAGATATTTAGAAAACTTATTGACGCTTTCTATTAGCTAAAGCTTCAAGTTCAGTAACAGCATATTTCTTCTGAAAGTCTGTTAGTTTCCTACTAAAGTACAGAACAGGATGTAATTTACCATCATGCATTTGCAACAGAATTGCTGAGATTGCATGAAAACTCGCGTCTGTCAGAACTATGAAGTCTTTTTAAATAGCAGGCAGTTTGAGAATTGGACAAATACTGAAAAGACTCTTAATCTGTTGTAGAAGTTTATCATGTTCATAAATCCATATAATCTTAGCAGGTTGCCCTTGTTTTAACAGTTCTGGAAAAGTTGCTGTTATATCAGCGAAATTAGGAATGAACTTTTGGTAATAATTTATGAGTCCTAATACGCTTCTAACTTCCCTTTTTTGTTGTGGGAGGTTTAATGTTTAGAATTGTGGTAACTACATGTGGGTCAGTTTTACGAAATCTATTAGAAATTCTATGTCCAAGAAATTGAATTTCGGTGAACCCTATTTCAACTTTGCTAGGTGTAGCTTTAAGTCCATACTGTTGTATACTTTGGAATACCTGTATTAGGAACTTAATGCGTGTATCAATATCTGTAGTGTGCATGCATATATCGTCCATATAAGTTGCAACGTTAGTAATACCGTTAAGCAATTTTCGCATCATCCGCATAAAACTACTCGGCGCGTTCTGTAGCCCAAAACGGCATGTATTCCCACTCGTAAAGACCTAACGGAGTGGCGAAAGCAGTGATGTGCATGGAATCTTTAACCATGGGGATTTGCCAATATCCCTTAGTGAGGTCTATCTTTGAAAAGATCTTGGATCCAGCCATGCCATCAATTAGTTCATCAA
>OY992886.1:44207133-44252133 GCA_963921405.1 Cepaea hortensis
TATGTATGTATGTATGTATGTATGTATGTATGTATGTATGTATGTATGTATGTATGTATGTATGTATGTATGTATGTATGTATGTATGTATGTATGTATGTATGTATGTATGTATGTATGTATGTATGTATGTATGTATGTATGTATGTATGTATGTATGTATGTATGTATGTATGTATGTATGTATGTATGTATGTATGTATGTATGTATGTATGTATGTATGTATGTATGTATGTATGTATGTATGTATGTATGTATGTATGTATGTATGTATGTATGTATGTATGTATGTATAGCAGCTGTTTTCCTGGATTATAGCGAGTGGGATTATGGCCAGACTTGTTTCTAGTTTTTAATGAAGGAGAGTGGTCATCAACAGACACATAGAATAATACCAGGGACGGATTAGATATTTTTTTCTTTACATATGTCTTGTATTGGTTAGGTTTCATTTGGTTAGGTTTCATTTGTTTTGTCTTGTGTGTGACACATGTATTTGATGTGAACTATTTTTGGGGATTCTTGGGGAAGTCGGTTCTGGTTGTATAAATTGTGTGCATTGCCTGAATATGATTCTTTCTTTCATGTATATGCCACCATGGTTCAACCAACAGGGTTTGTCCAGGACCCAAATGTTTTCACAATACAGTGGTTTTTTTTGTTTTGTTTAACCAAGCCTTGAAGTTAAATCATTGTAAATATATTGTTCCAAAGTTGATGTTTGTAGACCAGTTATGGTTACTGTTGTTGTTTAACAGTGGATGTTCACCTCTGTTATGTGATACAGTGATTCATTGTAGAGTAAATCTGACGTCGTTACGTTCAAAGAAGTGAAGAAGTAAAAAGAGAAAGAGAGAGAGAGAACCTCACACCACCTTCAACTGACAAAGAAAGTGACAGTAATTAGGTAAGAAGATACGAAGATCTTGGACAGAGGCAAAACCTATTATTGATGCTCACACAGGAACCACTACGTTAGAGCCCAAGTAGTGAATTAAGGTGTTAGATTGTGATAGAAATAGTGGTTGCAAAAACTAAAAGAGACTAAACAAACAAATCTAGGACAAATAAACAAGCTCTTTATTTATTTCTTCTAACAAATCATGTTGGATAACACATTGCATTTCAATAACAGATACAACAGACAACTGTATATACATCAAACAACAACAGTGGGTAACCCCTAACCAATCAACAGCACTTAAGACAACAGGGTACACCGAGTACCACAACACAGGTGTTCCGAATAATTGCTGGTTAGACTGACACAATAAAGAACTCTGACACAAGCAACACTGCACAGACAATAAGGCACTACAAAAACATAAGTTGCACAACATAGATCCTAAGACGCAACATAAAAGGGTTGTGACACAAATTACTACTCCACCATGAACCCAGGCATGCTGACACTAACCAGTCAGCCACTCCTGTAACAATAGAACATAATCTATGATTACCATTGTAAAGAAGTCATATTAAACACAATAAGCTCATACATTTTAACATGAGTTAACCCACAGATAATTGTACCCCATCAAGTAATTCATCCTCCTTTTCATTCCATCCAGTTTTACAACTGCTATTCTATATTACCGTGATGTCTGGCATAATTATCTTTTGCTAACCCATTCTTATTCAAGGTGACTACATATCTAATTGTTAAATGCAACAATCAATTTTGCATCATCAGATCACTCGCTTTATTGTCTTCTCCAGTTGAGTCGCAGCTGTCATGAGATTACACTTGATATTGCTAGGATGGAACACTTTCTAATGCAATAATCTCACACAGATCCTACACACACCGGCAATTGAAGATTGGATCTCATTTGCACAGCTGTAAACACATAGCAATGAAAAGCAGGGGACATAATGGACTTATATCTCTAATCCTGCAGACCATTTGCATCTCCATCTTCTGCAGCTAAATTACCTCAAATTATGTGGAATGCCATATGACATGGGACAAACTACTGCAATGTCCAAGTTTCCACGAAGAGTACCAGCCCTAGTGAGACACATTACAAGTTACAGTATTTGATGAGCATTACAAACTAACAACCAACAAATAAAACATGCCTAACTATGAAAAGCAATGGACCCACATACAAAGTGGAATTACCATATTTGTAGAATGTGAAAATGCAACACTTGCACATAGTAGAGTTACAACACTCACAGAATGTTAAAGATAAACACGTGTTACACAGGAAATCAACCGAGGAACTCTCTGAGGACACTGTCACTTGTCGTCTCTGGGGGAACAGTAGAATCAACAAGCACACTTCAAACTTTCCTTTTTTCAGTTTTGGGTCTATTGCCGGACCTTTGTCTACACACCCCCTTTCCAGTCTTTTATTCTCTCTCTCTCTCTCTCTCTCTCTCTCTCTCTCTCTCTCTCTCTCTCTCTCTCTCTCTCTCTCTCTCTCTCTCTCTCTCTCTCTCTATTACCACAAGACCATAACCCTCTTCACATTCCTCCAGAACATACCCACACAACACTGTCCTCCAATAAATACTAAAATTATTTAATGAATAAAATGTGTCATGGGTGTGTATAGTGTAGGTGTAAAGACATCTGTGGTGTGTTCTATCGTGTAAGTGAGACAAGATTGACAATCTAGGATCCACATCACAGTTATCATAACGCAACGGCCATGTTATATCACAACAGCACAGAACTGGAATGCGCTCACCCAGTGAAGTGTCTCTCTGAATGATGTTGATTTCTTCACAATATCTCCTTGAAAACTTTTGAAACAGTATGTTCACCACTGCGTGATTTTTGTAGGTCGTGTCTTTCAGTTTTATACATCCAATAAAATGAAAGTTATTATAGTCCAGGTAATGTCTACACATCCGATACAATTGAATGTACTATCGTCTATGTAGGAACGAACAGCCAAAACACTGTCTAGAGATATATCACCGACACACTGCTTTCATTTAGTTCACGAAATGTTATGTTACGCTGGGAAAATGTTCTGGCGTTACAGCCTTTCCATTTATATGATAGTTCATGTGAACAATTATGGCATTTAGTTCTTTGTTTGTTTGAAATATATTATGCTGTCAGTCTCTCTTATCATGACTGCATTCTAAGTTTCCTTTAGTTCAAGAACTTTCTGACCTTAGTTATGATACAAGACTCAAATCTTGATGTTATGTATCACGGCACCAGAATATGGTAATTTCCTTCTTCTCAGGAGTGTAGCTATTGCACTTTCAATTTAAACCTTATAATCACTATCCTCAGCCTGAATTGGGAATACATATGCACATCCAGTACAAATGCCCGTTGTTTTCAACCAAAGCGGAACATTGTAAATCCTTTTTCGTACTAGACCAAGAATAGATCAACACTTCCTCTCGTTGTAGGCCTCGTAGCACACTCAATAAAAATTGTATATTTAGAGCATCTATTAGTTTGTCTAACATGCTATTGCTATATTTAAGCATACAAGTATTATAATTATAGTCTTGTTTTTTTCGTAGTTAACCCGAGACCCCATCGATTTTGTCTTTGTTTAGGTGTTGTATTTGAAAAAGTGACGGCTTTTTTCTGTAGTGGCGGTACATTTGAAAATGTGGGTATGGCTTAGTATCATAAGAGTTGTGGGTATAAACATCATAATCATGCTTCATTCTTAGTAGTAGTAGTAGTAAAAGTAGTAGTAGTAGTAGTAGTAGTAGTAGTAGTAGTAGTAGTAGTAGTAGTAGTAGTAGTAGTAGTTAGTTAGTTAGTTAGTTAGTTAGTTAGTTAGTTAGTTAGTTAGTTAGTTAGTTAGTTAGTTAGTTAGTTAGTTAGTTAGTTAGTTAGTTAGTTAGTTAGTTAGTTAGTTAGTTAGTTAGTTAGTTAGTTAGTTAGTTAGTTAGTTAGTTAGTTAGTTAGTTAGTTAGTTAGTTAGTTAGTTAGTTAGTTAGTTAGTTAGTTAGTTAGTTAGTTAGTTAGTTAGTTAGTTAGTTAGTTAGTTAGTTAGTTAGTTAGTTAGTTAGTTAGTTAGTTAGTTAGTTAGTTAGTTAGTTAGTTAGTTAGTTAGTTAGTTAGTTAGTTAGTTAGTTAGTTAGTTAGTTAGTTAGTTAGTTAGTTAGTTAGTTAGTTAGTTAGTTAGTTAGTTAGTTAGTTAGTTAGTTAGTTAGTTAGTTAGTTAGTTAGTTAGTTAGTTAGTTAGTTAGTTAGTTAGTTAGTTAGTTAGTTAGTTAGTTAGTTAGTTAGTTAGTTAGTTAGTTAGTTAGTTAGTTAGTTAGTTAGTTAGTTAGTTAGTTAGTTAGTTAGTTAGTTAGTTAGTTAGTTAGTTAGTTAGTTAGTTAGTTAGTTAGTTAGTTAGTTAAGTAGTTAGTTAGTTGGTTGGTTGGTTGGTTAATTGGTTGTTGGTTAATTGGTTGGTTGGTTGGTTAGTAAGTTAGTTAGTTAGTTAGTTAGGTAGTTAGTTAGTTAGTTAGTTAGTTAGTTAGTTAGTTAGTTAGTTAGTTGGTTAGTTAGTCGACAGATCATCCTCATTGCACATCGAACCATTCAGTCCATAAGTGCTCGGATCCCCTCCTCAGCAATTTCCGCAGCGTGTAGCGGCTAAAGACACCAATTCTGTATTGGTTTATCAATCTTCTTTAGCTTCCTGCAAAGTGTTCTTGTTTGGCCATCCCTCTTTTAATTTGCTGATCTCGCAGTCTAGCCATGGTTGTAGATTCACAGTCATCACTTGGTTCACGCAAAAGTCTTACTTCTCGTAAAGCATTCAGAATGTCAGCCTGGTCCATGACGCGTCCGCCCTCCACCGTAGCCTCACCTGCGAGCGTGTCAGCCCGTTCACTTCCTTGTACTCCCGCATGCCCTGGCACGAAGATTAAACTAATCTTTGCCAGCCGAGACCGCTCCAGAGACAGCAACTCTTCTCTTCGGATCCACCTTGCCTCTATCCTCTTGATCATGTTCATTGAGTCGCTAAGGAAACATGCCCTAGTGAATGTATGTGTCTCGAACCATATTATTGCTTTACTTACTGCCATGACTTCCATAGTGAGGCTACTTGTGGTTTCAGTGAAAGCACCAGAGTCCTCCTTCACAATTCTCCCTCCGGCACGAGCCGTAAAGGCCCCTGAGCTTTCACATGTCGGACGACCGACCCATCTGTGTAGATGACAGTATCGCCCACAACCGAATTCTCGAAAATCAACGCTTGTATTTCCTCCTCCACAGCAGCCGGATTTTCTTGTCTGCATTTTCTATCTAGCTGGATGCAATCTGAAAAGGATGTGCAGAAATATGTTGGCACTTGTACCCACTCCTCGCCAGGTTCTAAGTCCTCAAGTAAACACACCTGTGAAGAATGTCTTCGGCTTGACCCATCCACGACCATCCTCTTTTTAACCTGCTGCCCTTCATCTTCATAATTTCACTATGCAGTGGATGTTGTGTGTTTGCGTTAACTCTGAGAAAGGCGCGTGGTCTGCAAACTTGTATTATGTTTTCAATGGTTGGAAAATCAAGAACGTAGCGCATCGCCCTGCATGCTGTATCTCTTGTACATCCAAGAATAATGCGCATAGCTTCATTCTGTATCCTTTCCATCCTTTCTATCTGCTTATGGCTGAGTGTCAGGATTGCCATTGCATACTCAAAAACAGACATGACCAGCCCTTCGTACAGAAGACATAGATGGCGCTGCTCACAGTTTGCTGCTGCCATCACTCGCATCGCAGCCAAACCCCGCTTGGCCTTTGTTATCACCTGGTCTATGTGCTCATTATAAGCAAGGCTTCGATCAAACCGTATCTCCAGGTAATTCATTGCATGTGTTCTTTCCACCGTCTCTGAACACAGCTTTACAGTTGGTGTTGGAGTGTTGACAATATGATTATTCAACGAGAACCAAGTCACTGTTGCCTTTGTTGGGTTGACCATTGCCACAGCTTCATCACACCAAGTACTTATGCGATTGAGTTCGGTTTGTAGTTCCACAGCAACCTGCTCTCTATCCTTACCCTGACGACACACTAAAACATCATCGGCATATGACAATGTCCTACCAGGTCCAGTGATCTGCTCACTGGCGATCCTCACTGTGTAGGCGTTGAACGGTACCGGAGATAATGGTGATCCCTGTGGTAGGCCAGGATATATTGTTGTTGGTTCCGAAGTCCAACTGCTAAATCTAAAAATTACTTTCCGTTGGAAGAGGGCTGCAGCAATCCAATTAAGGAGGAATGGGCTTATTTTGAGATCAAGAAGCTGAAGCATTAAACAATCCAATGGTACTCTGTTGTACGCGTCCTCAAGATCAATCGCTGCAGCAACGGTTTCAATGCCTGAGTGGATACCTTCATAGACATCATGGGCAAAAACTGCTGCATTCGTCCAGGTTTCTGGTTTTGGACGGTACCCACCCAGGGTAGGTGGGAAAACACCTTGCCTCTCTAGCTGGCTTGATATTTTCCTGGCAATTAACTTCTCCAGCAGCTTGCCTACTGTATTCTGCATGGTTATAACTCGATATCCCTGAATTTTTTGTGTGGTCTTTGCCAGGCTTCGGCAAGGGAATCAGATAGCTGTGTAACCACTCCTTCTTGATGCTAGCACTCCCTATACTGTTGTTGTACATATCTGCTAGTTTCTCTAGCTCTTTGTCGGTACACCTATTGATGTCGTCGTATCTTATGCCATCAGGCCCTGGAGCGTAAGGAAGATTTTGACATATTAGGAATTCTCGTCCATGATAGAATCAGAGAATAAATTCTAGACTATTGATTTTCATAAACCATTCTTTCATTCTTTACCCATTACATTTGCTAAGTATTAACTTAGGAATTTGTTTCTAGGGAAGTTTGTAGAAGTTAAATAATTTGTTAAAAAGTTAATAACGGATAATATCATATAAGTTAATTTACACCATTCACCACTGTAGAATTAATAATCACATTAATGAGTGATATTAATTAGTTTATTGATGATTTACTTGATCATTTTTTGATTACATGCTTTATCATTTGATTTAATCATGAATAAATTGATAATGCATAATTACTTCAGTGTATGACAGACTGCTTTGCATCAACCTTCTCACACAAATTCACTACTATCATTCTCATAGCAGTGTCGGTTCCTCTTGTCACTATCCTGTTCTAGTATAAATCTGACTAGCTCTGTAGGGTAATAATATAATTACTTACCTGAGTTTAAGCTGAGAAGAGATCATGGATGCACGCACAGCTTTCTTCGAGTCCGCTAGAGGATGGCGCATAAGGCTCGGCTTAATAGGAGAGAAGCTAGAACTATTTATTAGAGATGAAATGGAATGGTGGGACAAAGAGGATAAACAGATGATGAAAAGACTTGCAGAATTGGAAGCAGATATGCATCACAAAGCTGAAGAAGATGAGATGAAGAAAAAGCAAATTGAAATACTGAACGTGGAGGAATCTACCAGCTCGACTGAGGAAAAGCCAATCACTCAAGCCGAAACTCTGATAGAAAGCGGGGAAGCTGACCGTCACAAAGAGGTATGCATTCCTTCGCAAATCCCCATGGCTCAGAAAAACAAAAACTTAGGCACAGAAAGGCAGATGCTTCCCTCGCCTATAGGAGTAAATAAAATAGGAATAAATGTACCAAGCGTACAGTAAACAGTCACAAACGTGATAAATGTTTACACCGCAATGAAAGGGGATTCGCTGGCTTGGCAACCCAGCAATCTCAGGAGCTTTCTAAGACTTCCCAAAGGAGAAAAATCCAGGATGAGGAGGACCTGAGGAAAACTATTAAAGAGATCGAAGGCGAGACCTTACCCGATTCTCTTAATCCCTTCAGTTCAGAGAAACTTGGAGTGGAAATAAATTCAGCTGAGACTGGAATGGATGTAAAACAGGATTCCATTGTTTCTCACGGTGTGGCCACACAAGATGAAATAATTATCAGTTTGAATTACTTATCTCAGGTGGGAGATGGCATGGAAAATGACATCCCACAACATTCACTTCGATTGGATTTGGCACAAGAAAACCAGACCAGGGAGAGAATACTTCAATTAGACTTGGCACAAGAGAGCCCAGCCATGAAGGAAAAACAAGACACGGAGGAGAATTCTTACGATGTCAGTATCTTGGAGTCTTTCGAAAAGGAAATTCAAGATAAAGAAAGCATTCATGTAGATTATACTACGGACTCTGATTCAGGGACGATAAACATGTCTGCTATCAACAAAGAAGAAAATACTTCTTTGGACAAGATGAAGGTAATACCTATCATCAACACAGCTGAAGCTAACAGGGGATCAAAAATGATGGACTCTGCAGCGGAACAAACCAGGAGTGGTTGGTATACTCAACACTCAGGATCTTGTTTACCTTTCACTTCAACCAATGTTGGATGTGTAGAACAGCTGTTTATGTATACTTCTACAAGGAGTGATACAAATTCACAGTTCTTGGTGAACCACAGGATGTCTTAAAACTGGACAACTTCTTTGGCCGACAGAGGAAAAGAAAATGGAGCAACATTACTGCGACGAATTCTTTTAAGAAAACACTGATGGCACTTCCTCTGCTTATAGGACAAGGGCCAGAAATTGAGTGGACAATAACAGTCTCTCTGCGGCGCAGGAGAATCTTATTATACATTTTGCAATTTCCCGGCTGGGAAAAAGTAAAACCTCCAGAGGACAGGACATTACCGAGCAATAGCCCGAAAATCCGACACAACACCAGGAGCAAAGATTTGCAAGACTTATCCTGGGATGATGGACATGGGGTATTTCTTTTGACTCAAAGAACAACCCACTGCCACAATGAATATTGGGAACCCAGACTTGGAGGCAATTCTGGAATGGAGAGCACTTAAATACATTCTTGAATGCTGCCGAGGCTCTGTTATAGGCTTCATTGCTGAACCTACTTAAATTGGGGAGCTATGTGACGAAACGCCATGACAGCACAAGAATGATTCTATCATTCTCTAAAGAATAAATGTCCACTAGAAAATTATAGAAATGCAAGAGGTTGAAAACAAGAGACAAATACATTTTGACCCCGCACGCCCCATCATTTCTGTAATGCTAGGTCTGAGAAAGCTTTGATGTCCAGATCAAACGTAAAACCAAGACACCACGGCACCAGTCTGCGGGCGCTATCAAAGGTTGAAAACTCATTGTTTTCAGTACAAGGGAAGAGAAAGACGGCAAAGTGTGAAATCTGGGCTGGGGACGACGTTGATACAGGGACGTGCTACTCAGGGGAAAACCCGTGTGATCCAAATATAAGGCAGGCCTAACACCTATCTAAAAGTCCAGACTTTGGGGAGCCGGGACAACGTCTGTAGTTGCCACCACAAAGGAGCAATTAGGACCAGATGCTTAACACCTCACTGCAATACGGGCGGCAAAGTAGGAACACGTGGCTGACACATTTTTGCCAGCAACCCAGGAAGGCTGGTGTTAACGCAGATTGGAATGTAATGACTCAACTGCATCACCGCCAAAGCATGTTTCATTGTTTCAGGAATGTGGCGGGGCATCGGTCAATTTGATTGGCAGAAATAACTACAGTCCATGTGGAAAATAGGTGGAGTTAATGAATAGGGGAATATTAATTAGCCAACGTGGAAACTAGCCAGGAACGGAGAGAAAAAACTATGAGCAGAGACAACAATCCTCTGACGCATTCACAATAGCATTCCTAGGATACCTACTGGAGAAATATTAACATTTCGTTCTGTTGGACTTCTGTACGAAGTATTATGATGGAATTTCCTAGCTATAACCCAGGTAATAACATTACTCTGATTAGTTTGTCTGCTAGTCTGAAGGCTTGTGTAGTTTCCTGTTTCTACATATTCTCCCAATCTTTACACTGGTGGATTTTCTATGTTACTCAGTGTTCCAGTTTCTAGATTTACTATTACACTGTGAACTTTATCTTCTTCTTTCATTCACTACTTGGTTGTCTGATTTGTTGTATGTGATAATTTTGAGAAATCCATTATCCAAGCTACATGAGCGTGTGGCTTATGCATGTACAGGAGATACATTTAGATTCATCCTGTATGATGTTAAACATTGGGGAGACTGACTACTTAGGAGAAATTCCTGAGAGCTACCAGTCTCTTGATAGCGTCCAATTAACATTGATTATTTGGACCAACACTTTGAGTGCCTACCAAGATTGTGGTGAAACCACTTGGTTTGAGGAATGGCACCAGTTCACCTTGTCTGCATGATGTCTGCATGAGGACAGACATGACTTAGGACATTCTATATCCCAGACAGATTCAGGGAAGGCATTTAATGTTCGACAGGACTGTGCGACCAGCCCTGCCGACAAGACAGTATGAATGAATCAGAAAGAGAAAGAGTAAGTGAGGTGAACTTATATGGGAAACGCTCCATTACATAAATGGAGGTGAGTATGTATGTTTTGAGCTATAGATGTTCTAAATAGTTTTATAAATACATACATATATATTTTTTTATTTAGAACTGATATATGCTTATGTAACATGCCATCATATATCATCATACCATCATATATTATGACTTGAATGTATGTTTATATGAATGTATAGACATATGTGTTTGCGATGTGTAGACGTAGACTCTACCCATCTCCGTTTGTTTCATTCCAGATCTCTTAGGAGCAATGGACAGTAAACAACCCATATCAGGAAGTGACTTAGCCTTGTGAAGGGACCAATCTGGACTCCTTCAATCTGACAGTGAACTGCGTCTCACTGGGGGGAAGCATGACCTATGTGACCTCTTAAGTTACGTATACCATAATATAATCATCATCATCATATGATCATCAAGACTAGAAATAATAAACACAGTTGTTGTATTTTAAAACTCAATTTGTCCGTATAAATTCTAAATGTTTATAAATGTTTGTGTAGCTTATATAATCTAGTGCACACCTTATTATATCATTTAGTGGGGGTTCAAACACACATTGTCCAGAAGGGGGGAATGTATGTCAGGGAGGTACTTTGCATATGCAGTCATAAGTAACCAGATTACGTTGCATAACTTAACTCCTACTTTCTCACTTCTGGTGATACCAAGTACACCCAAATCTATATAGATATATTCTATCTTCAACGAGCCACTTCTTGGCTGTTTTCTTGAGTATCAGGGACGGTGTCTTAAATCAGCATAAAAGACATTAGTTCCATGTTTTCTCTCTGGGATCTGGGGTGGTAATTAGTCCCATCTGACAGAGGTAAGGGATCTCAAACTGCACCCAGAACTAAACCCCAGTAGGAGAAAACGAATTTGGCTGAGTGGTTGCCCATCTGGGATCTAACCCCAGCCAGTTGGTGACAGTGAAGGAGAAACCAGAGCCAGTTCAATAGCACTGTCCTCATCGCCTGGACGGCTTGCTGTCCTGGTGACGCAGCCACTGTTGATACAAACCAGGTCAATGGTTTCAAGTGCAGTCTCGAGCTCCTCTCCCTGTGTGTTGGAGGAAATATTTCATAATGATCTGCCTTAAGCGTTGAAATCGCCACAGAAAATAACATTTCTCTCGTGACCTAATATGTCACTTAAGCACTGCCACTTCTGGGAATCCATACTCGCATTGCGGGCATAAACATTAACCAACACGAATGGTAGACTGGATTGCACTCTTAACGCCTGTATTTGTATATCGTCACTGTCCCAACTGGACATGTCTAGCTCTGACGCCACCATGCTGTCGCGAATGAGAATCGCCATTCCCAGATGTCGTCTGTTGTAAAAAAAACATTTGAAGCCGGCAATTCGGAGTAGCTGATCGCTCAGTCTCGTCTCCTGTATAGCTACAATGTCATTCCTGTAAACCAATTTTTCTAGAATAGAGCCCCGTTGGTTTACACTGGCGCAGTTCCAATACAGAATACGGATATTCCTGAGTCCCAGACGGTGACACTTGAGTCTAACACGCCTTAAACCACCACGCTTATCTTGTCGTTTTCTGCCTTCCCGGCGTCCACGTCGCATCGTTAGATTGACTGCCGACCGCTCGGAGAACACAAGTTGTTCCGCCATGTTGAAAAACTGAAAACCACAGAAATCACACACGCTGCGAAAAATTCACTCAATGATTGCTTCGCTTGATGCACGAAACTCCGTAGCATCGGCGCAGAGCTTGAGTAGAAACTCATGGTTTTACATCCTGGCACACAAATTACACGCACGTGATGAATAAATCCATCTCCTACGCGAAAAAGTTAACGATCACAAAACAACAACACCGTCCGTCGCCATCTTGAAACCGGAAGTCTGCCGGTAGTAGTAGTAGTAGTAGTAGTAGTAGTAGTAGTAGTAGTAGTAGTAGTAGTAGTAGTAGTAGTAGTAGTAGCAGTAGCAGTAGCAGTAGCAGTAGCAGTAGCAGTAGCAGTAGCAGTAGTAGTAGTAGTAGTAGTAGTAGTAGTAGTAGTAGTAGTAGTAGTAGTAGTAGTAGTAGTAGTAGTAGTAGTAGTAGTAGTAGTAGTAGTAGTAGTAGTAGTAGTTACATCTTTTAATCCTGAGTTGTAGTTGTGTTGATCCTCCTACTGCTTTCACGCATGTTGTGTATACATTCGGTAATATACCAACATAATATATTGTGTGCTGGTCTCAATGATTGATGTTGTGTTTGTCTCGATGATTGATGTTGTGGCCTATATAGTTGCTTCCTAATTTGTGTATGCTGTGTAAGGTATTGGTGAAAATGAAATGTCTGTTTTGTGGGATCTCCCCCTCTTTTGTCATCTTAAGTGAGAGGAGATGACGTCAAGAACTGACTGCTCCGTAGTTTCTCTTCCCGAGTATTCAGTGTTGTGAGAAGAAATCTATACCCCTCATACGTCCATAGCTAAGGTGCTGTAGTAATGAATAAACCACGAAAGGTGTCCTTCTTCTTACTCTTCGTCTGCGTTCATCCCGGAGTGTTTTCTTTTTCTTTTTCAGAGGTACGAGTAATTGCATTGTGTCTGTTTACAGTAGTGTATCCCAACGTGGGGCCCACGCCCCATAGGGGGGCAATTCGATTGTTAAGGGGGGCAATTCGAAAATTTGTCTCCCAGTAATCAGTCCTTGATGTAAAGTAGACAGTTTTGAATGACCATGGAAGTGATCAATGCCAGATTGCTAAATTGGAATGCCTAGTTTGTTTTGACTTATATTTGTGTTATAGCAATGCCTCTTTTTTATCCCGTAGATCATAAATCTAGTTGAACATTTCTACTTGTAGAAATACGTATCTGTTTTTGTATCATTTCTTTTATCAACATATCTATTGTTACTTGATGTTAATTATTTACTTAATGTTAATTGTTCATTTGAGTAATTGTAATTATTCTACATGCACACGATTTGAACATTTCATTATGAAATACACGAATACATAAGTGACATAATATTTCCCATACATTCAATTAGTGGACATATATTCAGACGCTAGTATTAGTGACAATGCTATCCGATGAGTCGTGCTGATGTGAGGAATCTGATCCCAAACACTCAATTTTCCAACTGGTGAGGGCATCATTATCTAAAGTGGAGATGTACATAGCTGATTCAAAACATTCTCTTCATATTAATGACAGCTCTTAAGCTGGACAACGAGAGACAGAGACCTGTGCTTGTTTGTATCGGCTACCAACTACTCAGAAGCTTGAACTGTCCTCATCTGACATTGTGAACAAAGTAGTAGTCACCACCATTGGGAGGTGATACTTGGTGTCACTACCGGGTACAGTTGGTCCCATAGCAGATACTGCCATTTGGGTGTGAAGTACGAGGCTTTCACATATTCTTGACCACAACATGAGGTGGAGTGTGTCACTACTACACCTGCCATGAAGTGGTCGCTGAGATAAATTTATCGTGTAACATGGGTTTCGAAAGAAATGTCTTTCATCCAGAAAACGTGGCTTCTGTCACGAAACTCAGTCGGTTCGCCTTGTGACCACTTTCAGTCGGGTAACAATTTACTGGTCGAAGGGAGAGAACCAGTAAATAACTCAACCCCTACCACAGCGATTGCTCGCCCTGGAAGAAAAATCTAGAAACAGGCTGTCGGAAATTGAATTCCGCCAAGGCGGATTGCACAGTCTGGCGCGTGGCCACAGTGGTACTTAAAGCAAACAAAGAGTCAATTGTAAGCTGAACTAGCAGGCAGACAGACGGCATTATGGCCCTGTGATTTGTTATGAAGAGCGGAACGAAACATATGTCTTGATGAGTTTCAGAGAACTTAGACAGCATGTCCTGTGGAACTGGCAACGGCTCCCATATCAACTGTTGGCCTGTTTGTTTGAAGGTATATGCAAAACCTTATCATTAAGTAGTGCGTTGTCGGTGATTTGGAACGCGAGGTTGTTATGACGCGTGTACTGACCGTCGCGAGGAGGTAGGTCAGGTGTGAACATTTGTAGGCTTTTTTTTCCAGCTTGTAGTTTAAGCTTGTTGCGAACGCCTTTTATCAGCCTTGCACTGCAAAGATATTTGTTCGGTTAGCAGCGCGCGGCTTATTTACAGCCACTGTAGATCGGGAAAACCGGGGTCAGGGAAATGAGACCTGTAATTTGAGTTCACACATGGCCAGCTTCATAACCTCGAGCGTCGGCAGGTCCGGCGTGGCCGAACCGTTATACAAAGCGCTACTAGAAGTAGATTAAGGAGTCGCATTGGGTATAGCTTGTGATATATCAAGGAACTCGGGCGAATAGGACGAATCGAGTGCACCGTCGGCCGAAACCTCCGAGGTCGTTTCAAGGTCGTATCGGGAGTCAAACTTCGTGTCACATTGTGGGGCGACCACTGGCTTTCTTCTTCGCTTTCCTCACAGCTGTCTTTTAATTAGTATCACTTGACGGAATACCATCTTAATATATAGTGGATTCCTGAGAGGTTGACAAAGGGGGGGGGGGGTGACCGATGCGACAGACTTTTTCGTTTTGGGCAGGACACCGTTCTTAATGCCCCGACCTGGGACCAGGGAGGGGAAAACGGGGTGTGGTTTTCTGCCACAGAGGGATCACCCTGTATACTCTATTGGATCTATTTGATATTGTACCTGCGGCACGGTACGACATAATCTCTGGCGGATAACTGGGAGGGAGTTTCAGATATGCCTTCGGCCCTCCTTCAGGGCCATTCCGCTTATGAGTATCACTAACTCACTAACCCAATATGTTATGTATCAGTTTGCAGGATAGGACAACCTCTCAGCGACAGGGGACAGAAACCCTTGGGCCCACCTCTACTTCAGTCCAGAGAAAATGACGCCGTTCATTTAGCTACCGGTCCAGTCCTAGGCCCAGTTCATCCTTGGAAGATGCGAGAAGCCAATGAGGGAGGTGAGATCTTTATGGGAAAGATCCTCCTGCTGAGGGACTATGGGTAGGAGTGTATACGCTGAAAGTAAGTTTGAGTCACACTACTTTCACCCAGTATTGTTCTCCCCCAGGTTCTACCTTCCTGAGAGCTACGTGAAGGTCTGGTGACGGGTCCATTGAGACGGACCAAGGCAAGAGACGTTGTGAGCAGTCCGTGGGCACCGCAACTATGTCCTAGTGTACCTAACCCCGAGAGTCTACATCGGAGGATGCCACCAACTACAATTCTGCCAGCAAAACGTCACGTAACCAGAACCTGACACGATGGTTTTGATTGTTATTTGGTTAATGATCTTCCACCCAAAGAAAGTACACTTGTCAAGTTCTTGTCCAAGATGTGCTGACTATCTAAAGAGCCACCGCCAGTTACTGAACTATTCCATCGTTACCAAGTGCCCAGCCACTCAGGCTTATGTTTATGATTGGGTGGGAGAGTTCCTCCACCAGTGACTTGATTGACTTTAGCCAGCATACAGGGAGATAGAGAACTCTCCCATTTCCCGCAGTCTACGTGCTACGTTGCAGGGGTACATCAGATGATTACAGGTCCCCGGCAACACCAGAGACTTTGGGCATATCTATCAAATAGTGTGAGCCAGTCTTTCAGGTCATCCCAGACAAGAGGTTCCAGATACCCTTGAGTCGACCCGGTCACCGTCATGGCAAGTTCGAGAAGACGAGACTGGATACACGCGGTGAGGCCGTACTCGAGTTGACTTGTAGCGTGATCCTCTTGACCTGTCCCGAGGATGTTATTTCTACCCTGAGACGGCTCTAGCACATCCCTGTCTGGTCTCACCTAGATATAGTGAGGCTTTTCTCGGAGTCGTCATATCATCCTCATTCATCTTATATAATACACCGTCTTGTTTACATAGTTAGATACCAGAGTTATGTTATATTTTCAGGACGAGGTTTGAAAGGGGTAATGTCCCTTGGTTGATAGCGAGGGAGATAGTGATCCAAGGGCTGAAAGTGTTTGGTGAACTGAGGGCACTTATGTCCCGGGGCTAAAGACATCCCGTTGTTAAAGTGTGATAGCAGGTTCCCCTCACCCCAGGGAGTCTTGTCTTGTCTTTCCTCTCGTGCCTAAGTTAGCGCATAGGGCAGAAGTCGTGGCTCTCTATGTTTGAGCGAAGCATCAAATATTTGGAGCCAGAAATCTGATTCTGTTACAGCTGGGAGTTTTATGATGGTGGATTGTCAAACCACCGATCAACCGTCTTTAGTCAAGCTGGAAGAAAACACGTCCCGCCATCTTTACCCAAGCCGGGAACTCCGTAATATAGTGACTCTTTACAAACTAACGGTAGCCTAGAGTCTTGTGCAGTAACTCTTTACAAACAAAAGGTAGCCCAGAGTTCCATGTACCATTATTCGATAGAGTCCCTTAGGAACCTCGACTGATTTAATGAGCCCCCCGACCGAGAACTAAGTCGTCTACAAATGATTTCACACCTCCACGCCGCATGGGGTGAATATCGGACGGTCTAAACCCAGCAATGAACCCAAACGTATCCTCACCTTTCATCCACATGCCCTGGCCATCAAACATATCTTTCTCTGGTACACTCCGGGATGTTTCCTACCGGTGCTGTGATAATCTTTCGCCGCAACAAAAATCTCATAGACCACCTTGTTCACGGTCGTCTCCCTACAGTTTCTTCAACTTTGGGTGCATCTTAATGTCGCCGGAAGACGTGCTTGACATGCCCAAATGTTATTTAGGTCAAGGTGATTATATTCCCACTAGACATCTTTTCCTTGAAAGACTCATTTACATGCGTATTACGCATTCTAATATATGTGATTCTTAGCAGACGATGTAGCATACAATATACTGGGCAGACCGGTAGACGCCTAGACAATCGTTTTATGGAAAACCTTTGCGATATTTACAAGACTTTGACAAAACTGTCTCTAACCATTTCAATTCTTCTGATCACAATGGAATCGGCGATGTATGGGCACATCATTGAAGCCATGCTACTCTAATAGCTTATTTAGGCACAAAATTGAAAGCCAGTTTATCAAATCTTTTGAATGCATCCATCCAGCGGGAATCAATACTATCGTAGATGCCATTGTATAACTCTGTTGACTCGCCACTAAATATATATTTTTAACTGTTTTCGAAACCATAATTTCTTATCTGGCACCTTTAACAACTGAACTTCTGTACCTGTCATGTAGCTATGAGCAGGCATAAAGTACCAGTATTAGGTACTAATAGAAGGCCTACGGTACAGCTAGCGATCAACAAGAATAGAGTAGAGTTAACAATCACCCCACAAACGTGTTGAGTGATAGTAATGTTATCACGAGAGAAGGGAGATCACTCATGACTCCATGAATTTGGAGAGGACGGAAGTGGGGTCATGGCGAAGAAGGATAAACCGTCAGTCAGGTTGGAACTGCGGTGTTGGCTGGTTGTGAAAACTTATGCAGGCGTTTCTGAACATCATGCAGAGTATTGAAGGCTGTCAAGTATAATTATCAACATGCCTCTTGACAGAATAAAGTTTCCAGTTAACGCGATATATTGCATCAACGAAGAATAAGCTGGGGTGTCGGTGTCAACAGGTGACAGCGCTCTCTCGTCCAAAATGGCTTGCAGCAGGAACAACAGTAAGTTGGTCTGACACTTAAGCCTATACGTTAGCACTAGCAGTGGTGTAGGAATCAAAACGAAAGTCAACGGCACATATTAATAATGACAGTTATTCCATTCGTTACATGTTTATTGTTGGATACATCTACCCTCCTATGTATCGGGAGCACGATGTCATTTGGTGTACGTTTGGAGATAACAATATCCATAATAAAGACTGCAATTCTAGGACGTTGAGTTCCTTCTACTACAGTTGCTGCGTGTTTGTGTGTCTCGTGGAAATTGTCAGCTACTTGCTCGACGAGCCCTAGAAGTGAAGCAGGAGTTTGGCAAGTTGGGGGTCTCTTAAACCACGAAACACCCATTCAAGGCGTCACAAAGTCACCGAAGGTCACCCAGACACAAGGAACCATTGTCACAGAAAGATGAATATATTCTTATAACATAATGCACATATCGAAAAGTACACCTGCAATCACAGCCCACACAGCCAGCATGAATATAGCACTTCCAGCTGTGACCATGTTTTGTTAGTGTTGTACAACGTCTTTCTACAAAAAAGAGGATAGCATTCATCTGCTAAATTTAACAGTGGACCGTGTACAGGTAGTAAATCTACGGTAGAGTCCAAGAATTGCATTATTTTGCTGGAGAGAAAATTACTAACAACACAGCAGCGAACGTAGCTGCGGAAGCGACCCAACGTCTGACATTTATAGAATCACTTCATTTCAAGTATATAGGCTCTAAAAAGACAATTATTATCAAAACAGCGATGAAGATCTATCAAATTCAAAACAGCGATGAAGAAACCTCAAATACATCAAATATCCGTCATCATTAGTATAGACAGTGATAATCAATCATCATTTTTGGAGGATCACATCAATGTCCAAATTTTTCTACAATCAACCGTTCACCCGTGTACAGGTCATGGAAGTATGAAGAAACCTCAAATACATCAAATATGCGTCGTCAGTAGTAAGGACAGTGAGAATTAGTCATCATTTTCGGAGGCTCCCATCAAAGTCCAAATTTTTCTACAATCAACCCTACACCCTTGTATAGACCCTGGAAGCGTGACTGGACCATCAACAGAAATCAACAACGACGCCGGATCATCACAACACGCCAGTTGTATTGTCTGTTTGTAATTGTTTACATTTTGTCCGGTGGTTCAGAGGTGTATTATTAGGGCACGTTCTTCATGGATTGTATGTCTGTGTCTTAAATGTTTGTGGGTGGTTGGTTGGGTTACTTTTGTGCCTGAATATTGTTCATGCACAAAGGTACGTTCTATTCTAACGGCAGCCAAATTAAACGTGATAATGTATTATATAAATTTGACTGCTGTTTAGAACCACGTGATGTTTTGTAACATCGTCCGTCTATTCGTCGTGACTATAGGTCCTCAGTGTATCTTGACATAAAATTGCACACAGTTGTCTACGTTTAAGGTAGTTAACATTTCTTATAGGTGTTATCGTTTGTTCTGTGTTGTAGAATATTCTTTACATTGTGACACTATACCAGCGTCACACTCCGACTACATCACTGCTCACAGAGACAGAGAACACCTCCTTTCTGGGAGATACCACCAATCTTGGCATAACATAGATACTCTTTAGTAGTTACTTACACATAAGTTGTTATTAAACCATGTCGTCACTCCAAAAATTCATAGCCTTAGGTGAAAAGTTCGGCTTGTCAGGGCCTGATCTTGTGGCATGGGCCAAACAAGAATTGAAAGAATTTCAGGCACAACAACGAGAAGAGAGAGAGCAGCAGCAAGAGAAGAGAGAGAGGCTCAGGCAGCCCTAGAAAGAGAGAACAGAGAATCTCTAGAGAAACAAAAAGAAAAAGAACTTGATCTAGAGAAAGGGAAATAGCAGCAAAAGATAGAGAGCTGGCCGTAGAAAGAAAAAGGCTTGCATTTGAAAAGGACAAACTGGCAACCGAATTAGTAATAAAAGATAAAGAGTTAGAAGGCAACTTAAAGGTAAAGACTCTTGAGAAAGATAGGGAGGCTGAAATAGCTCAAGCAAAAATAGCAGCGAAAGCTTTGGACCCCATTAAACGGTACCAGGGTCTCATCAGAAACTATACACAAGGCGATTCAATATCAGCCTGGGTAACTAACTTTGAGGTTCTAATGAACCATTATAAAGTGTCAGCCGAAGAGTGGGCGATAATTTTTCATCGCGATTTTGCCCTCGAACCTTTAAAGGTCGTAGAGGTTATACCCGAGAACCTCCGAACAAACTATAATTACATCAAAGAAAGGGTACTGGCACATTTTTCTTTAGGTCAGGCGGGTTTTCGCACCAAATTCAAGACATTGGCACCGAAGGCTAATCAGACCTTCTTAGATTACGTTTCTAAAACCCAGTCACTTTTTGACAAGTGGCTTAAGTCAGCCAATGTAGGCTTCGACTTTAACAAATTACGTGACCTCGTGTTGAGGGATAAACTAATTTCTTCCGTGTCAGAAGCTATGGCGACGTTTCTGATTGAGAACAAATGTACATCAGTGCCAGACATGGAGTCCAAAGGGGAGGCATATTATAATGCCCAAAGGGACATTTTTGCTGAAGGGGTTGAACCTGACTTAGCAATAGGGGCGGCTGCCAGATTGTCCAATCAAAGATATAATAGTGGACCCAACAGATTTCCACAGTATGGTCAACAAACGAGAGGTAGATGGCCGTACAATCAAAGAGGTTACCCACAGAGAGAGACACCTAGGTCAAAGAAGGGTTACGTAATACAATGTCAACATTGTAAAAGATAGCACGGGTCTCTCGAAATGTGTGACAAGAACCCAAACTATGATGCGTACATAAAGAACCTAACATCGCAGAGGGTAAACAAATATGCCGCATACACCAATAGCTTCAAATGTCATCTTTGCAATAGCTAAGAGCATATAGCTAAGGTTTGTAGAATGAGACAAGCTTTGAAAGAAGCTAACAATGCATATGTCATCACCAGTAGTGAGACTGACGAATACGAAAACACTAACGCAGCCACTCTTCAGACATACCCTATTGACATACACTGTGAAACTTGTAATGAATTTCACAAAGACGGTAGCCTGGTGTGTGGCCATAGTATACTCATTCAAGAGGCCAATGCAGTCAACATTCGAAACGGCACCCTGAAGGTCCACCAAGCATGGGTTAATGGATCGCCAACAACATGTGTCAGGGACACAGGTGCATCCATAGTAGGGGTAGACCAAAGACTGGTGAATAGGAAAGATTACACGGGCAGAAGTGTTACCTGCAGAACATTTGGAGGTACCGTTGAGAGATACCCGATTGCATGCATTACCATACGATGCGCATATTATGAGGGAAGAATATACGCAGCAGCTCTGTCAAACCCATGTGCAGGTCTGATGATTGGGAACATCCCACATGTTAACCATTGTACCCATGAAGAAGCAATTGAGTGGGAAATAAAGTGCGTGCCAGCCAATGCAGTTACGAGCGGCCAGATACGAAAAGAAAAAGAAGAAGAAGATATACAGGCCACACCATAGGTTGTACTGACTGACAAAGACACGGTCCCATCAGACAATAGACAAGACTCACTGACAGTCACTACAGACTTTGGTTCACAACAGAAAGAGGACATAACACTACGAGCATGTTTTGAAAAAGTCAACCTCCCATCCAAACAAGGGGAAAAGGGTAAGTGGACATTTTTTAAAAATAACAACATACTTACCAGACAATACAAAAAGGGAACAGTGCTCGTCTCACAAACAGTACTGCCGTTACAATACCACAGCAAAGCGCTGAAATTGGCGCACGACTCCCCATTTGCAGGACATATGTGGATGGCCAGGACAAGACAAAGAATTCTAGCACAATTCTACTGGCCAGGCTATTCAACGGAAAGAGGAAGGTATGTTCGATCATGTGAGCTATGCCAAAGGACTACACTGAAAGGTAAACACCCTAAGGCAGAAGTTCAAGAAACTGATCTAGCATCCCTACCATTCCAGAAAATAGCTGTCGATATTGTGGGACCCCTCAACACGACAATGGACCGAGGGAACAGGTTTATCTTAACAATGATAGACCTGTATACTAGATGGCGTAGGCAATTCCGCTTAAATCCATCACGTCCAGAGCCATTGTTGATTCATTTCTATTAATATTCAGTAGGATAGGTTTTCCAGCGTGTATACTATCCGACAGGGGTAGCCAATTTATATCAGAGGCTACACAGAGTGCCATGAAAAGCATAGGCATACCGCAAGTATTTAGCTCTCCATACCACCGAATGACAAACGGGGTAAACCAGAACTTCAATGGGGTTTAAAACGAACCCTAGCCAAGGTCGCGGCAGAACGACCCAAAGACTGGGACCTGTTAATACCAGCTGTCCTGTTCGCATACCGCGAAGTACCTCAATCAAGCACAGGCTTCTCCACGTTCGAACTGGTGTACGGGGCAAATCCAAGAGGTCCACTGCAACTGTATAATGATTTCCTTACAAACAAAGTACACGACTACCCGAAACGGGAAGCGTACGAGATGGTCACCCATCTAAGGGAGAAGATCGTCACAGCCTGCCAGTTTGCAAAAGCGGCACTACAGAAGGCCGGTGAGAAATACAGACAGTATGATAACAGGAAAGCCAAGACTGTCAACGTCCTAAAGACCTAGGGAATGAGACTCGGGTTCAGACAGGCAACAAACTCCATACTGTATATTGATAATCTAATTTATTATCGTTAATCTGGCGAATGATGCTTTCGCAGTTAATCACAATATCACAGTATCTGGTAAATACATCAACAAGTCATAATACACATAACTATCACAGCATAACTCTATCAAACTATCTCGTTAATCAACAATCTCTAGATTCGACTTAGTTTCTGTATAATTCGTCCCCCTAAGCTAAACCCTGCTTCTTGTCCGCTGTCCAGTATTCGTCTCCCCGTTCACGGGCGTCGGGTGGACACGGAGTATGACTCCCCTTGAGCTTCTCGTGAAAGTGGCCGCTGCACGCTACAGGCGGGTTCTACCTGTGTCAACGAAGCAGTAGGCAAACTGACCCCTCGTTCTCGAAGGCCCGAGATTGTTCGGGCACTCGAGCTGTCGTAATTAATTTCCTTCTTAGGGTTTCTGTATTGGTGTTATATCCCTTCTATATATCCACTATATCTCTATGTCCATATATACTTTATGTGAGACCTTGACAGGGTTCCCCTGCCCTCCGTTCTTGTGGGTTACTATATGCTAATTAGTCTTATATATTTCTGTCACGGGATCATATGAAGCTATGGCAGTTTGTGGTTGTAGTTTCGTGGATGGGAACTTAGTAATCTGTATCCTTGCACTATGAACTCATGTATTTTCTAGGATACCAATTCAGGGTGATTGCTGAAGAGTTCAACTCTCTTCCATATTCTTAAACCTGCTATCCGACCGAAGTTCCCTGACGCTTCCTGTTGCATTTACAACTGCGCCCTTCTCAAGTATCCAACATGATACCAGGACAATGAACTCTTTATTAGAGAGTTTCATCAAGACGAATTGTCTTGGCTTATTTAGGAACACATGCAAATCTTGTCCTTGAATGTGTATTTTGATACTCTTTTACTTCCTTATGTTTTATATAGTGCCCAATATATGATCCCTTTTGTTTTCACCAAGTAACTACTTATGCTCTTGTTTGCCTGTTAGTGTGTCTACTCCCTCTTTACTTGCTGTAACAAAGTGTATGTGCTTTACTTGTTAGTTGTGTGAGTGTATGTTTTACCTAATGTATATAATGTGTGCTACGTGTGTGTATGTGGTGTGTAGTATACTTCTAAGCGTCACGAGCTGGAATATCCTTTATCACGAATTACGCCATTTGTGCAAGGAATGAATTGGGTATTCAAGCAGTGATTCTTAGAATAATCCTCTTATATCTAACAATAAACATGTATTAAAAAAATTTAGACAAGTGTTGTATTTTACATCAAACGCAGACAAATTAAAATGACTACTTTTTGCGTACAATTTGTCCGCTCAGTATATCGCTCCCTCATTTAATTCATTTAGTCTCTGATTCGTACCTCTTTCATTCAACATAGTCTTTTGTTAAAATATACAAGTTAAGTTAAGGTAAATGTTGTCGCACTTAGAAAAAAAATTCGGCGATATATTGTGTTGAAAACACCAAGTACTACCTGTACTGGTGATAACAGAATGGTTTATAATTTAAATTGAAATAGTTTTAGAAAGAAATTTTTGAAATTGAACGATAATGTTTAGGACATATTATGATAGAAAAATGAAGAATTGACATGTTCACATATTTTATGCATATAATAATACAATAATTTATTACATATTTAACTAATTAAATTAAAATAATTAACTCCATCGACGATCCGTGTGTTCTCGTTCTTTGTCGGTGTGTATTTAAGATGCTAGGTGACGCATTGGTGTCACAGTTTCGTGTAGTTGTTTTACACATGTCGTAATAGTAGTGACATATAGTTGTGGGTCTGATGTTCTGTTCTGTTCCGTTAGTTGGTGAAGTCCATTAACATTCACTAGTAGGTAAAGTTCAGAATGTTCACATTGTATCCTTAGTTGTTAATTTCTGCAGTTGATGAAGTAAATTCACATCTCTTAATAGGTAAAGTTCAGACTGTTCATACTGCATCGTTAATTGCCAATGTGGCATGATACAATACTAGTGGTCCTTTATTTTGAGTAATCTAATATTCAGCGTTTGCTGTAGATATACCTAGCCTGTTGAATAGCCTGTCGATATTCATGCAGTTCTACAGTGAGTGTAGAGATACACTGGATTTCATGCATCAGATTAAAATATTACATTTTGCAATATGGCAAAGTATTAGAGTGAATAGTGTCACTCTGCTGGTGCATTGGGTAATCTTGATAAAATATCAGGAATTAAATTATCTGTGCCTTTGATATGGTGAATTTCAAAATCAAAATCTTGTAACAAAAGGCACCATCTTGCCAATCTGTGATTTCTGGGTTTACCCTCTCTAATGACCAGCAATGGCGAATTATCTGTGAGGACAACGAAGTGGGTGCCAAGAAG
Organism: Cepaea hortensis; assembly: GCA_963921405.1. Lineage (NCBI taxonomy): Eukaryota > Metazoa > Mollusca > Gastropoda > Stylommatophora > Helicidae > Cepaea > Cepaea hortensis. The sequence continues at coordinate 44,232,184 of OY992886.1, forward strand.
GAACTTACGTAATCGAAGAACACAGAAAACCAAACTTAAGGCCTCCATTTCAGCTGTGGAATACCTGATCTCAGCTGCTTTCAACTTCCGGCTTACATACAAGACTGGATGTTTCACTCCATCATATTATTGCATTAGACATCCTCCGATCGCGATAGCACTTGAATCTGTGGTTAATATAAATGGTAAATTTATGTTTGGTAGTCTGAGGATGGGTGGCTTGGAACAAATAGATTTCAGTTTGCAAATTGTATCTTCTAAACTGATACTCTTACAATTCCAAATAATACACAATTGTATAATTATCGATGTAATAATAGTCCTAAACAATGTAAGAGTGAATATGAATTTACAATAGGCATATATCAGGGTTTTATGAATAATTTTGCACCAATAGGAGTTAATGAACCGTATACTGGTTTTTACAATCTCAATATGGCGCAATGTTGGCTGATATATGAATGAGATGGTGAGTATGATGGATAGTTGGTTTTTTCTAATGTTTGTGGTCCAAGATCTCTTTTGTCAGATATGTAGTGTTGTTGCAAGTTGTGTGGACAGCAAAAGTAGAAAGAGTGTCAGTAGTTTGACTATGTCAGTTCTACTATTTGGTGAATGTGATTGTCTAGTCTTGTTGGTTGAGTTGTGTGTTTCAAAGATATTGCTGTATTTGTCTGTTAAACTGGTAGATGGTGATTTGAAAATGCTAGTTTTTGTGCTGATGGATTTTGACAAGCATCTTTTGCTGTTTCTGTTTATGCAATAAATCGGTTTGTTTGTATGCAATCGTTTCTGATTTTGATTTTGTGTGAAGTCAACTCTTTGTGTTTGTTTATTTGCATACCGTTTGCTTGCATGATTGTTGTTTGATGATGTTATTTCAGTATCTGCATAACTTTCTGCAGGTTTCTTTGTTGTTTCCGTTTTTGTTTTATGTGTCATTGATAGATGATCGATTTGGGATGAACGCATATAATGACACCTGTTTGTTGTTAAAACTTCTTTGTCAATAATAGTGTCCCTTGGATCTCTTTGTATTTCTCGGTTATGATTCTTGTAATTGATGATGTCACTATTTATTGTTCCCAGAGGAACATAATGTTTCGACTCATAGAGTTGGTAATTATGAGTTCTCTCAGTCGATGGTTTGGTAACTTCGTTTCTGTCTTCATTGTTTTTGTCGTCAAGAAAAATTGTCGATAATGTAGAATTGTCTTCATTTTCGTTTGTATAGTGTCGTTAAGAAGTACTGTCGGTGCTGTGCTTCTATCTTTGTTGTCTTTGGAATGATATGGTTTCAGTCCTACCAATCGGAAGTAATTTGGCAGAGTTGGATCAGTTATCTGTTCTTGACTACATTTACTAATGGTAATTTTAGGTAAAGTAATTTGTAATGACTCGTCAAGTTGTTTGTCGTGGGTTTTCTGAGTCATTTGTCTGGTCACTACGTTAGCGTCTTCTGTTCTGTGTTGCACATTTGCAGGTTCACAGTTTTGTTCTTTGACGGCATCCTCCATTTGAGGTTTTATGCTGAAGGTATAATTGAAAGATTTGACTGCCCCTGTGTTGTGCACCTCTGTAAATTCGTTTGGAACTTCGTCATTGGTGGTCTCCCTTACGCTTTTGGCAGTTGGAGACATAAAATTATGTTCATTTGTCATGGGATTACTGCTTGGTGTTAGAGTGCAGTTTTCTAGCTCCCATTTTTGGATATCTTCTTCTGAATATGATTTTACGTTGGGAAGATTCCCGACAATAATGTCCGCGCACGGGTTGTCTAACACCGCACACAGTACTTGTCCTGACACAAAAGGTGTTTGAATTTCGGCCAGTGCCAAAGGGTATCTTTCAATGGTACCTGCGAATGTGCGACATGTCACATAGTCGCTTGTGTAGCCACTGTCCTTAATTAATGTCTTTTTAATGCCAACCAGAGTCGCCGCGCTGTCCCGCATTACTGTACAAAGTTGGTTATTTACAAGACCTTTTACAAATTGTAACTTGCCTTTTGATGCTAAGGCTGCATTGGCCATTTCGTTGGATATTGGAATGGTATGGCCACATTCAAGCGTGGTATCCAACTGGAACTTTTTACATATGTTACAGGTGTTATAGTCATTGGTATTAATGACTTCTAGGGCATTCACTGATTCATTCTCACTTTCATTCTTGGTGTCACACTGATTAACCTCATCGATTTCTTCATCACTAGATGTGTCTACCAATACTGCATTGGCGTGTTTCATCATTTTGCGGCCTTCACAAAGTCCGCTATAGTGGCCATACTCCTGTAGATGTTTCTCTTGTTTCTCTGCTTTTCTACCATCATTTGGAGGTGGTTACGGTAGGTTGGTGATTTGTCGCATATAGCATATTGTTCATGGGTGAATTGACAATATTGACAAAGAGCTGGCTTTGAGAATTTCGAACGTGGTTTAAATTTGTTATCACTTTGTTTAGAGTACTTTGTGTTTATGACAGCTGCTACTCATTCTGAGTAGTATTTAATTGAAAAATGTCACGATTTGCTGTATAATAGGCACTCCCTTTTTGTTCAACCTCTTCAATTGTCTTGCAATCACTCTGTCGTAGGAATTTAGAGAAAGAGGTGGGTATTGAGTTCATAATTTTGTCAATTATCATCAGATCCCTTAAATTTTCATAGTTGTTGTTTGTTTTTGCTGATGTAATCCATTTATTAAAAATATCCTGGACTGAAGAAACATAGTCTATGAATATTTGGTTGGGTGATGGTGAAAGTTTTGAGAATTGTAATTGGTATCCTGCTGTGTCTAAAGAGAAATGTTGCATGATTCTGCGTTTTAGGTAGTCGTAGTCTTTTCTCATGTCTTGTGGGATAGTTTCAATTACTTTTAGGGGTTCTAATGCCAAATTTCTCAAGAGGATCATAGCCCAGTCAATTTTCGGAATGCTATGATACGACATTAAACACTTAAAGTTATCACAATAGGCACTTATGGAATCTCCGGAACAGAAGGGTTTGACTAGGCCTTTGTATTTGTTATACTTATGCTCTTCTTCCTTACTTCTTAATTTATTTACAGAGATCTCCATATTGGAATCAATCTCCATTTGTTTGATTTTCAGTTGTGCCTGTGTTTCTATTTTTTTTCCAGAGCTGCTTCTATTTCTAATTTCTTTGTTTCTGCATTTAATTCTGCTTGTTTGTTAGCAGCCTCAATTTCTAGATTTTTATTTTCAGCTTGTTTGTTAGCAGCCTCAATCTCTAGCTTTTTATTTTCAGCTTGTTTGTTAGCAGCCTCATGTTCAATTTCCAGCCTTTTTTGTTCTTGTTCGGCTGCCCGGTCTTCTCTCGCTATGTTTTCTGCATGCGTTTTTTGCGCCCATTCCGACAGTTTATCTGCAGATATCCTAACTTAAGCCCTAGTTCAATACACTGTTCCAGTGTTGACATTTTGTGAATTTAGGTAAATTTAAATTTCTAGAAATTAAATCCCTTTGAAAAAGTTTGGGAGTACAACAATTGATTATGTCCCTTAATGTTTACATATAAACTTTATATAAGCGATTTCAAATGGACATGAAATTTGCATGTACATATAATAAATCAAAATGCATGGAAAAATGTTACATACAGAAAAAAACATGAGTATCGTTTAGAGATACAATAAGAATGAAATCTATGGGACTTATCTGATTTACTGGTGTCTTTCGTGTAGTATTGATGTTTGGTTCTCCGGTTCTTTCGCTGCTGCTGGAGAACAATTTAAACGCACAACTTTCTTGCGGAACAATCTGTCGTTGGAATGAAAAAGATTAGTATTCTGTCACAGTTATTGTCCAGTCATGTCAATGTTAATTTGAATAAGCATGGTTTTACTAACTTTCTTAGAGGGACAAAGATCTTTATGAGAAGATAGTCGCTGTAATATTGAGACTTTGTCGTGTATGGTTGTAATCATATTTTTACTTGGCAAAGCCAAGAGCTGTCAAGAATTTTAAGAAAAGTTTAATAGTCTTGAGCTTGCCAAAACCGGCTTTAGCCCCCAAATAGCCTGTCAACGTCGTAAAGACCTAGGGAATGAGACTCGGGTTCAGACAGGCAACAAACTCCATACTGTATATTAATAATCTAATTTATTATCGTTAATCTGGCAAATGATGCTTTCGCAGTTTATCACAGTATCTGGTAAACACATCAACAAGTCATAATACTCATAACTATCACAGCATAACTCTATCAAACTATCTCGTTAATCAACAATCTCTAGATTCAACTTAGTTTCTGTATATCTCATCCCCCTAAGCTAAACCCTGCTTCTTGTCCGCTGTCCAGTATTCGTCTGCCCGTTCACAGGCGTCGGGTGGACACGGAGAATGACTCCCCTTGAGCTTCTCGAGAAAGTGGCCCCTGCACGCTACAAGCGGGTTCCTCCTTTGTCAACGAAGCAGTAGGCAAACTGACCCCTCGTTCTCGAAGGCCCGAGATTGTTCGGGCACTCGAACTGTCGCAATTAATTCCCTTCTTAGGATTTCTGTAATGGTGTTATATCCCTTCTATATATCCCCTATATCTCTATGTCCAAATATACTTTATGTGAGACCTTGACATTCGCAGCGTTCGCATACCGCGAAGTACCTCAATCAATCACAGGCTTCTCCACGTTCGAACTAGTGTACGGGGCAAATCCAAGAGGTCCACTGCAACTGTATAATGATTTGCTTACAAACAAAGTACACGACTATCCGAAACGGGAAGCGTACGAGATGGTCACCCATCTAAGAGAGAAGATCGTCACAGCCTGCCAGTTTGCAAAAGCGGCACTACAGAATGCCGGTGAGAAATACAGACAGTATGATAACAGGAAAGCCAAGACAATCGTCTTGAAAGAAGAAGAGAAAGTATGGCTACTGTTACCGGACCCCAGAGATTGTCTAATTATATCATGGCAGGGTCCCTTTAAAATTCACCCAAAAAATTAGTGATGTAGACTACAAAATTAATGTTAATGGAAGGAAAAAGACCTTTCATATAAATATGCTCAAACCATACATTGACAGAAACAAGGACAAACCAACAACAGTAGAACAAACACAACCCAGAGTTGCAGCAGCCTGCTGGGTAATAAATGAACAACAACATGACGCCATTACAGAACAAATACCAACACCGACAGCCAAAGATACCAGCTGTTGGAAAAGTGTCCAAATTAATAAAAACTTAGCCAAACAAGACACCATTAAACTGGAAAATTCGTTACAGAAATTCATTGACATATTTTTAGATAAGCCTTGGAGAACAACTCTGATACAACATAAAATCACACTGTTATCAGACATACCTGTGAAGATAAAACCATATCCAATCCCAATGCATTATTAAGACAAAGTAACTACTGAAATATCTAAACTGGATCAGTGTGGGATAATAAGAAAATCCACTTCAAATTATTGTTCAACTTTAGTAATAGTGAAAAAGAAAGATGACACCTTAAGGATTTGCGTGGACTATAGGAAGATCAACGCATTAACCTTGTTAGATGCTGACCCCATGCCCAATGTAGATGATCTCATTGATGGCATGGCAAAATCAAAGATTTTCTCTAAAATAGACTTCACAAAGGGATATTGGCAAATCCCAATGGAGGAACAATCCATGCACATTACTGCTTTTGAAACACCATTAGGCCTTTATGGATGGGCTTACATGCCTTTCGGACTTCAAAATGCTCCGAGCACATTCATGCGAATGATGCGGAACCTTTTGCAAGGCATCAAAGATGTAGCTACATATATGGATGACATATGCATCCATACAACCACCATTGATAACCACACTGAAATCCTAGAACAGGTATTTCAGAGAATAGAACAACATGGATTAAAAGCAAAACCAAGCAAAGTCGAGATAGGATACAATGAAGTTCAATTCCTAGGCCATCGTATCTCGAATGGATTTCGGAAAACTGACCCAAATTTGGTTACCAAAATTCTAAATATTAAACCTCCAACTACTAAGAAAGAAGTCAGGAGTGTGTTGGGACTGATAAACTATTATCAAAAGTTCATCCCAAACTTTGCTGACATGACATCAACCTTTTCGGAACTCTTTAAAAAAAATTGGACTGACAAACACAACAATCTTCTTGACGAAATCAAAAGACTGTTCAGTAACCAACCCATCTTGAAATTACCTGACATTACGAAAGATTTCATAGTGCAGACTGACGCAAGCTTTCACGCAATTCCTGCAATTTTACTTCAACTTCATGACGGCCGACTACATCCTGTCCTCTACTTCAGCAAGAAATTATCAGAGACTCAACGAAAGTATGCTATAACAGAACTAGAAGCTCTAGCGCTGATAGAAAGTATCAACAAATTCTCAAAATATCTACTGGGAAAGAAATTCTTAGTTCTTTCTGACAACAAACCTTTAAAAGTCTTTAAGGAAGGACAATCAAAAAACTCTAGAATACACAGATGAGCTCTTTTCTTACAGGACTACGACTTTGACATCTGTCACATACCAGGAAAAGATAACAATTTAGCTGACCTACTAAGTAGACTGTAGATAACATTAGGCGAAGACGGAAAACTGTTACAACTTGCATGTAACATTGTGCATACCTGTTGAAATGGAATTAGGAAGTGCTCCGGATGTCATCTAAAACCTCTGAATTACTGAATGAAATGTTTGCAAATTGCATCCAACAATTTGACACTATCATGTATTTAATATATTTAATTGTTACAGTATATACATTTGTTTCCGATTTGTAAATTGCCAGATTGTAAGAATGCCGAGTGTCCGAAAGGGAATGGCAGAGGACTGGGATACTAGACGTAAAGATGTGCTTAGATGAAAATCTGAACCATTCAGCCTATAGCCTAAGAGACCACTACTAATGACCAGAAGTCCCACGATGTGAATGGAACAAGAACACTAAAGACCAGCATCAAACTTGACCAACATCAAGTGAAGTTATTTTAGAATATCTACATCGATTAATAAAAATACATCATACACTCTACACATCAACCTATGTATCACCCATAATTACACCATCTCATCATGGAAACATCAATTTCATTGAACATTTGCCATCATTTCATTATGTATCATCCATGTTTACACCATCACATCAAGGAAACATATATCAATTTCATAACACATGAGCCATCATTTCATTAGAATACCATCGTATCATAAGAGGAATGATCATATCATCACCCCATGCATCATTTCACAAGCATAGAATGCAAGGTGAGTGAATTTAATAAGATGCCAAAAATATTGTAAAATAACAAGAAGGCTCAACAGAAATTTGCTACTGAACACTACAATACATGTTGAGATCATATGATATAAATAAAACACTTTACATGTGAAGAAATCACCGGATTGAAGAACCACTGAGTGTACAGTACACAACAGTAGCAAACCAACGAAGCACAAGAAAGTTTTCTTTCTGGTTCCAGAATAAAAGAAAAGAATGAGAGACATTTATACAAGTAATCGCATGTAACATACAATCAACATCACCGTCAAAACAAAGACGATGTTGAAATACAATTCGTTTTTGGAATGCGTGAATGATAAGTTGTACATATGTATTGATGTCATGACAGATAAAATGAATGTTTTCTTCAAGCCAAGTTTCTGTACTTGACCTCAGGATTTCGTTCAGCGGATGCTGCGGACTGAGCTGATTAAAGGTTGACATCAGTTATCACAATCTGTGAACATGACACAGTACACATATGCACTCCAACGGGAGTAAAATAAAGTGTATATAAACAAACAGGTTATGTATGATATAAACAGGCAACATACAGGAAAGGGATTCACATGGCAACATGCCAAGCAGATAAATGTGGAATAACATCAAAACACTAGCCAAGAAACGAAATCAGATAGGAAGCCATGGTATGGCATATCTAATATTACGAAAGAGATATTAAATGAAGCTGAAAGGACGAATGTATGATATAATGGACATATGTAAAATATATAAAAATATATTTTTGTTTGCTATGAAATACTATAGTTTATAATTGTTAAATTTCATGTACACAGTAATGTTAATAGACACATTCACACTGGTGGATATATATGTATATGTATAATCTAGACAGTCACATTTGGGGAAGACAATCACATTGGTGAGGACATTCACAGTGGTGAGAACACTAAATGAAAAGGAGAGAAGAAGATCATACCTAACAAATATAAGATACATAAGGCCTATAAGTCGATAATACATGACTACCACAATGGTGCTACCACTAATTGCTCATACGGCATACCCCACAAATAATAAAAGAGAATGGTACTAACGTCAAACGGTAACTGACATGGACATAACGTCAAACACAACAGAGAGAAAAGGTCACAGATTAAAGAAAGATATTCCACAAGACCAGGCACCATTCATGGTAGAGAGGGTAATGATACCTCTTAAACACACACGTACCTTCATCCAGAGCGTAATGGCTTGGGAAGGGATGAAGATGCTCATGCTTAAGCATGAATGAGGAACGGCCCGAGGACGCCCAGGGGACGTTTTGAAACTCAGTGCCAGGTTACTCTCCAGCACTCTGAAGCAAAGGAGACTGGAGGTACACGCCGTCCGGATATGGGACTTGTAAGTGCGTGTCCGATATATATATATATATATATATATATATATATATATATATATATATATATATATATATATATATATATATATATATATATATACTTTTTTTTTCTTTTTTTCTTTTTTTTTCATTGTGACGTGTTTACTTGTATATCATTCCATCCTATTATGACAATGTAATGTGGGTAATCAAATGGAATAATGATTTCTAAACCATAAAGTATCAATGTTGCTACATGTCAATTGTGAAAAGACCGTACATACTAGGAAAATGGTTACACCATTTGTAAAATCACGGGGGGCACACTGCCATGTAGCTATGAGCAGGTTTAAAGTACCAGTATTAGGTACTAATAGAAGGCCTACGGTACAGCTAGCGATCAACAAGAATAGAGTAGAGTTAACAATCACCCCACAAACGTGTTGAGTGATAGTAATGTTATCACGAGAGAAGGGAGATCACTCATGACTCCATGAATTTGGAGAGGACGGAAGTGGGGTCATGGCGAAGAAGGATAAACCGTCAGTCAGGTTGGAACTGCGGTGTTGGCTGGTTGTGAAAACTTATGCAGGCGTTTCTGAACATCATGCAGAGTATTGAAGGCTGTCAAGTATAATTATCAACATGCCTCTTGACAGAATAAAGTTTCCAGTTAACGCGATATATTGCATCAACGAAGAATAAGCTGGGGTGTCGGTGTCAACAGGTGACAGCGCTCTCTCGTCCAAAATGGCTTGCAGCAGGAACAACAGTAAGTTGGTCTAACACTTAAGCCTATACGTTAGCACTAGCAGTGGTGTAGGAATCAAAACGATAGTCAACGGCACATATTAATATTGACAGTTATTCCATTCGTTACATGTTTATTGTTGGATACATCCACCCTCCTATGTATCGGGAGCACGATGTCATTTGATGTACGTTTAGAGATAACAATATCCATAATAAAGACTCTGTGCAATTCTAGGACGTTGAGTTCCTTCTACTACAGTTGCTGCGTGTTTGTGTGTCTCGTGGAAATTGTCAGCTACTTGCTTGACGAGCCCGAGAAGTGAAGCAGGAGTTTGGCAGTACCACCTTCCAAACATCGAAGCATGTTTAATGGCCTAGCTACGTTTCATAGTTCGCAACAAGCTTATTGTTGACAGTCAATCAGGATTTCAACCAAAATATTCTTGTCATACGGCCCTAACAAACATGATAGAAAATTGGCACCAGAATATAAACAACAGTCTATGTGGAACTGTGTTTATTAAGTTCAGGAAAGCATTTGATATGATGGACCATGTTATTTTAATTTAAAAACTAGAGACAATGAAAACTCGTCCTAATGTAGCTACTCTAATAACATCTTTTCTGTCAAACAGAAAGCAAGTAGTATCACACAATAAATCACTGTCTCAAACCACAACCTTCAATACTGGAGTATCGCATGGCTCTATTCTTGGCCCTCTATTATTTTCAATCTATATTAACGATCTACCTTTGCATCTTTCGTCGTCCTGCGATCTATTTCCAGACGACTGTACAGTGCATACAAACGCTGAAAGCTGAAATTTGCTAGAGTCGTCTTTGCAACAAAAATTAAATAATGTAGTTAGGTTAAGCTATGCGAACCGTATGCAAATTAACATCACTAAAACAAAATCAATGTTATTAACAACCAGACAAAGACTTAAAACTCTAAATTCACACACATCACTTCAACTTCACATCAACAACATGCCAGTAGAAAGTGTAATTGAGCACAAAATATTAGACCTAATCATTGATAGAAACCTAACCTTTAATTCCCACGTTCAAGCGCTCGTTAAACGAACGGCGAAAAAAGTCTACCAACTCGCCAAAATTAAAATTTTCCTTGATACGGCCACAAGGAAAATATTCTATATTTCTCACATACAGAAACATTTTGACTACTGCTCTGTAATCTGGGACTGTTGTGCCAATTTAAGCACCAAGCGATTTAATTCACTCCAGAAACGGGCCATGATTTTAATTTATAGCAATAATTTATCTGGCAATCCTAGCGTGCATAAAACCCTTCAATTACTACCACTCCGCAAACGCCTGCTGTTCAATAAGGCCAAACTAATTCACAACATCCTACATCGGAATGCCCCAAATTACCTTTGGCCATTGTTTAAATATAATGCTAGACACAGTGAACGATTAAATATACTACACCTTCCGAAGTCTAGGAATGACTTATACAAAACCAGCTTAACGTACTCTGCAGCTCAGCTGTGGAACAATCTTCCATAAGAAATCAAAGACATCACCAATCCCTATACCTATAATCGCAAATTATTCGGACACTATCTCAGTACGGATTACTTTCCCCCTTAATAATAGAAATAACAACAATAATAACAGACTAGTATAACAGCCAGCCCCCTTTTGGTAGACCAGTATTTTCCAAATAGCTAATAACAAGTGCCACACCATTATTTAATATTATTGAGTCGTGTAGTATTGATGTCTGCCTTTATAATGCATATATTTTATATTGTTGCTGTTCTCAGTTAGCCTTGAATGATATGTGAATGAAATAATGTATGAAAGAGAGTGACAGAAGGGCAGAATGTTAGACGGGCCTGCGTGACAAATTCTTAACTCTTTGAAAATAAAGTATGTTCGTTCGTTCGTTCGTTCGTTCTTTCGTTCGTTCGATCATGCCTATACTTTTTCTGTTTAAGTGTTAATTTTTTTTTATTTTTTTTTGCATATCCTTTACAGGACATTGCTGTCAACACCATCATCTTTCAGCTGTATGTTGATTTCTTGGCAAGATTACGCTCAGTAGTTTGCCATTGCTTTCTGAGCAGCCGGCTCACATACCCCGTAAGTTATCGATGCGATTCGAACCACTGCTGATTCTTACCGTCATCACGTTAACCCACCAGAGTATTCGAGATTACGGAGAAAAGTCATAACCTCTAAGCCACGAAGCCGGCATGTTAATGTTATTAAGTTTTATAATTTCATGCTTTTCTATAGATTTGTTAGTGTTGTTCCCGATAAAGATTATTATGATCGAAACCTCCATTCGTTGAGTCGTGGTATAACAAATGTATATCTTATATTTTATTTTTATCATCGTTGGTTTCATCCCCCCTCCCACTCTGTGATTTACGTTAGCCTTATTGGAGTTGGTTGAGATATGTACATTGTGTCTGTGTTTATTATCTTTCACTTTCGCAGAAGTTATTCTATCTAACTGTGTATTGTCTATTCTTTGGTTTATATACTTGCATTAATGTATCTTGTTATTGCAATCTGTACTTAGGGATCAAGGAAGAATATTAGTTTTCTAATGTTAGGCTACATTATTTATTATAGGGAGGGAATTTGTTAATTCATCATGGAAATTGCACCTGTACTCTAATTTATCCTTTATTCGGTCATTAAAGTGAATATGTATATTTCCTAGTATGTTAGTGTTAACAAATAATTTGCAAATCTAGAAACACGTTTCACCACCTATCAATGCATTTTTACAAATTTTTTTCTGCTATGTGAACTCACAGCTGTATTTTTCTAACTAACTGGGAAACAATGATCGGACAAACAGCCTCTTAGATTTTCACGTCACTAAAACTATCACATCCTGATGCTGAATCATTCCTCCAAAAAAAAAAAAAAAAAAAAAAACATAGTTATAAACTAATGAATAATAAATACAATTATAACATCACACATTCTTACACAGAATAGATCGCATTTCACTCCAAACTTTAATCTTGCTAACATGTTTACAAATTTCGAAATGCTACCTTTTCTGTTTGTTTATTACTTAAACATACAAAGAAAACGTGCCCCATGACGTCGATTGTGGGCTGTTGGGATTTTACCCTTGTAAATCGCTATTTAAAGTTGTACAGCATCTTAAAATTGTTAAAGCCGAATTGTCATTAAAGTCACATTCAGTAACTTGTCTTGTCACTAAACATGTGACGTTTTCTCAATAACAAAAAAGACTAACCCAAGCTGTCAGTTGTAAACCACTCCTTTTGTCTAATCTGCGACCCCAATGTTGGCCTCACATACACACACATAACTAACATCAACATGATAACGTCCATCGAAGCTTGTGCTTTAATTCTTTTACATTATATACTTCTATACCTGCTATACTTCTGTGCAGATATGTAAAAATGGACTGGAGAAATAGCAAGCAAATTAACTAGAGTATAATACTAGACATTACAGAGGAACAGGCAGCAAGTCTAATATTAGTTATTACACAGTGCATCAGTCAATGACACATGTCATTCCAGTAGATTGTCTACTGAACTTTTCTGGAATGTTGCTACTGAGATATTGTTTGACAGTCGTGTAGTTACAGTGGCAGTATGTCTTGCTGAATCAGTGTGCGAGTTCAATGACAAATGGTGGGCACACTGTGTCGGGCTGGTTCAGATCTGCTCTAACATAGATAAAGATTTCTCTAGGACAGTTCAGACAGCCGAAGACACTAATCATGTCAACGTCTAGTAGTGGAGAACACTGTGTCCAGTTACTACGACTCTATGTCAGTTAGGACAATCAGGGACACTGACCATGTCAACTTCTAGTAGTGGACAACACTGTGTCCAGTTACTACGACTCTATGTCAGTTAGGACAATCAGGGACACTGACCATGTCAACTTCTAGTAGTGGAGAACACTGTGTCCAGTTACTACGACTCTATGTCAGTTAGGACAATCAGGGACACTGACCATGTCAACTTCTAGTAGTGGACAACACTGTGTCCAGTTACTACGACTCTATGTCAGTTAGGACAATCAGGGACACTGACCATGTCAACTTCTAGTAGTGGACAACACTGTGTCCAGTTACTACGACTCTATGTCAGTTAGGACAATCAGGGACACTGACCATGTCAACTTCTAGTAGTGGACAACACTGTGTCCAGTTACTACGACTCTATGTCAGTTAGGACAATCAGGGACACTGACCATGTCAACCTCCAGAAGTAGAAAAGGTTGTTCCGGCCACTATGACTCTAAAGCAGGACGTTCTCATCACATCAACACAAAACATGATTTTAAGAAAAGGGAAGCAGAAATATATCACTGACAAAACTCTCAGATAAATAGAAGCAAGGGAAAGGTAAAGTAAACAGACATAGAACCAAGTAACCCCACCTTCAAAAACTACACGAGAGAAATCAGAAATGCTATCAGGAAAGAGAAGAGGCAGTTTGTATTCAGTATTTGCAATATATCTTCAGTATCTTATATCATCGAGTAACTTCAGTAGCAAAGAAAAGACGAAGACGTGTTAAAGGAAATCAGAACATTAACAGACGAATGAATTCTGACCATAGTTACATGTAATAAATGATAGCATTGGTAACACTTTAACAGAAACCAAAGACAAATTAGCAAGATGGAATGATGACTGTGGAGAAATGTACGAAGACGCGACAAAAAGCCCGGATAATATACATGGAAGTGTCGACAAAAAAAAAACAGAACCAAATTTAGAGCAAGTACGATCAGCAATTCAAAGTCTTAAGAAAGGGAAGTCACCATGTTGTGAAGATAGACCAGCGGAACTAATCCAAGCATGCGTCCATATCTACCAGGCAGAATGTCAAGATCTGGAATAGCGCCATTTGGCACAAAGCATGAAAGAGAAACATGTACACCCCCCACCAAAGAAAGGACATTCACAACTGTGCACCAGTTAACGAACCATGACACTGATATGTCATGCCAGCACAATTTTCTTGCAAATCAGCATGAATAAAACTGAAAGTAAAGTAAAATACGAATTACATGAAGTGGGGACAGGTTTCTGAAACGGCAGGGGAACCAGGGACCACATGTTCAACATGATAACCGCCTCTGAAAAATTCAAAAATTGCAATGTAGATCTGCATACTTGCTTCATATAGTATAGTGACACCTTCGACTATTTTTCATCAATAGAAATTGTGGAACGTCATGTGTAAATGGGATTTACGGCACATCTAATCCGCCTAATGCAGTCATTATATTATGATCAAAAAGCAGCTGTCAGAGTAGTGGGTGAAACATCAAACTGCTTTGAGGTGCAAAAGGGAATGAGATAGGGCCGCATTCTCTCTCCATACCTATTCAACATATATGCAGAAAATGTAATGAGACATGTGAAAAATGATGAGACCAGAGATAATTTTGATGCGTCTGTAATTGGTGGCAATAAAATCCCACAGCTTAGATATGGAGATGACACATTTCTCCTCTCGCATATTGCTAAACGATTAGAAAAATGTCCACAGACAAAGCCACATTCCAACGAAACATTGCAAATGATAACGAAGACATTGAAGATGTCACAAACTTTGAATATGTTGGCTTCATGATCAACAATAATTGTGATTATTTGAAAGAAATTAGATGCCTCATGGCTATAGCTAACATTGAACGGTATTAAGAACATATTGAACAACACCAACAACCAAGTTAAAATACAGTTTTTGAGGACACGCATTGTTTAGTCATGGGGAATTTCACAATCACTAAATACGAAAAGGGCGATAGTGAGCTCAAATGTTACAGAAAAGTTGTTAAACAATCGTGGATCACTAACAAGAAAAATACTGAAATTCTACAAGATCTAAACAACGAAGAAATCTTACTCATGAAAAGTAAATTGACTCGAAAACATAAATACTGTAGCCATATTTTACGTCACAGTGTTTTATAAAGGACAGTGATGGAAG
This sequence comes from Cepaea hortensis, assembly GCA_963921405.1. NCBI lineage: Eukaryota > Metazoa > Mollusca > Gastropoda > Stylommatophora > Helicidae > Cepaea > Cepaea hortensis. The sequence continues at coordinate 44,247,528 of OY992886.1, forward strand.
GCATTGGTTCTAGCTAAAGAGGCAAGGTTCTAACAACATGAAGGTGGACACAGGACATTCCAAACATCTCTGCCGCTGTGTCAGTCTGAGGAAAATGTAATCGTGAACCCAATGACGGATTTCGGACCCAAACCCACATCCTTAACATCGCAAGGCAGGCAGCTTAACCACGTCGTCACGGAGATCCCGTGAAATTTAACATATCTGGCTACATTAACACAAATAATGGTTTATCTTTAGTTGCTTATTCTGACAAACATGTGTAACGCGGGCGACAACATGTGTGTGTGTGTGTGTGTGTGTGTGTGTGTGTGTGTGTGTGTGTGTGAGAGAGGGAGAGAGAGAGAGAGGGGGGGAGGGAGAGAGAGAGAAAGTTGGAGACAAAGAGAGAGAGAGAGAGAGAGAGAGAGAGAGAGAGAGAGAGAGAGAGAGCTAAGGAGAGTGTTAGAGGCAGAGAGTGCTAGAGAGAAAGTGAGAGAGAGCTAGTTCTTGGTGTTGTCCGTAGATTCCACATCCGATCTCATCTTGGTACAGAGAGTACCAAGTACAAACCACGACGCAGTGATGCTATGAAGTAAACGAAGTACAGTAAAACATCGGTTTTCGTTGACTGCGGTTATCGTCGGTTTCGGTTTTGGTCGATTTTCTCAGGGAAAATGTATCTTGATTTTCGTCGGTTGTTTCGGATTTCGTCGGTGTGCCAACATGACCTCGCTGCTAAGTTTGCGAAAACAAAGTGACCCACGCGTGTGTGTGCTCAGTTTGGTGTTGTTTTTTGTTGTGTGAGCATCATTTGCTAATAATCAAATACGAGAGCGGCATTAAGATTACTTAAATCGGTCGCATGCATGGAAAGTCGCCATCCATGATAAGTTTCAATATTGCAAAAATGGATGTAATGTTAGTTAGTTAGTTAGTCGTGGTTCCAACTTCACGGCAATGGGTTGTCCCCATATTGCTCCGTTCCTGTGCCAGTGAATATCACACAAAATGCTCCTCACTGCCAAAAGTGAACAATGGAACAGACAGGAGTATCGGCGAGCCAACAGCCCGCACAGGTACAATGTGCATAATGCCGCCGCCAGAATGCCAACACAAAAGTCCTCCATGAAAAATACAGTTCATCGTCGATGGAAATGGCAGTCACCAGAAAGACTTCATTGACCCGGGTTTCATCCCATATGACTCGGTCTCTTTCCACAGGACGACCCGCCGAAAGCGCCGCACAAAGCACGAACTCCGTACCTCCAGCGGCAACTCCCAGGAGTCTCCTGAAAAATGCACTCGTGAGCCGAAAAGGCAAACCAGTCAATCCAGCAACAGCCGGCCGCCATCGTTCCGAACATGCAGTTCATGCTACACACAACCGCGGACAGATGTAAAAGCATTCCACACGAAACTGGATGTAATAAAGGAGGCTAATGAAGCGAAAGGCATGAATGTGCTAACGAAACAGAAATCACACACAATTGAAGATGTCGAACAGTTATTATTAATTTTGATAAATCAAAACCAGTTAGATGGCGATTCTTTTTCGGAAGTAATCGTATGTGAAAGAACCATACAGTTGAATGCCGATCTCATAAAAAAAATGGCTGAGACGAGTACTAATGTAATTAGTGGTTTTAAGGCCAACTGAGGATGGTTTAAAAAATTCAAGCGGAGCACTGGCATAGACAGTGTTACTAAGCATGGCGAAGGTGCGAGTTCGGACACGTCTGGTGCCGAAAAATAGTATTAAACACTGTATTTATTCTCCGTGAAATGTTTTAGTTGTTGTTGTTGTTGGTGTTGTTGTTGTTGTTGTTGTTGTTGTTGTTGTTGTAAGTATTGTGGGGTGTCTAGAACGAATTAATTGGATTTACATTGATTCACATGGAAACAATTGCATCGGTTTTCGTCGGTTTCGAAATTTTCCTATTGATTTTTGACGGGTTATCGACGAAAACCGAGGTTTAAATGTACTTTATTACTCGTGCGCTTCAGGTCCAGCGATGCCAACTAAATGCTACATCACGTCACTTTACCTGATATGCATGTTTGATCCATATTAGGAACATTATTAATGCCAGTTTACTGTCAAATAACTTTGCAAGTGACATTCGACATGTTTCAAGTACCTCTCAGCAATTAATTCAGGACTACTCTCGTCATGTGATTATCTATACCGATGACTCTGTGTTAAAAGGCATTCGTGGAAAAGGGGATTCATAACATATGACACCACAACCTCGAGTCCGAGTGCAATGACACTGTTACTGGGGGAGGGAGGATTATGTTGGATACAATGATGATGTCAAGATTCGGGTGGAATTACCGTGACTATTCTCGTCAGTTGACTCGCTTACAAACTGCTGCTTACCGATGCGCTCAATGGAGTATACAAGACACACGGAGACAGCTGGACAACTTTATTATACGATAGGGTGCACACAAAACAGCACTTTTGTAGCCAGCCGTCACATTCATCTTGATGGTCTTGGGTGCTAATACACTGTCCACTGCAGACAATACGTTTGGTGACATCACTCTGTTGTACTCCACTGTCACTCCTATGATGTTGTCAATTAACACACTCGCTCGTTCTGCTATCGTACACCTATACGAGGCCACTAGTAAATCATTGTTCTTCTTGCAAACAGTCTAAGCAGAACTTACTGTACTTTGTTGTAACGTTGTGTTGGTTCTAGATGGTACATGAAGTCCATGTCAATCTTGATATTGAAAGCTCTTGAGTATATAAGGTTGATGATTTGTGTGGAATTGTCGACTGTAGTCTCTGTGTGTGTGGTCGCTAAACTTCCTTGTGCCCGAATGCCGAATACAGACAGATTCCCCGGCAAATAGTTTTCTGTGAACCCTGCGTTTCCTGTGGAACTCCGAGCTCACTGAGTATCACTAACCGTGTCTTTCTTCTAGTGTTTTCCCAAAGTTAACCCGTGCTGTTCCTGTCTCTCTGGTTGTAGTGTAACTTAATAGTTTAATTAAGTCGGTCTGCATTAACCCTTTCTGTCCATGACACTGAAATTGGAAGTGGAGGCAGTTACTGCCGATTTCCGCTGGTTGGAGAATAAACTGTATTCGAACGTCGTGATTGTGACTGATTCACAATACATGCTGGCAAGACTGGATTGCTTCGTGCTGGATGGCATGCATCAGTCCAGGTGTCACGTGTGGTGAGGATTCCTTGGATCTTTTCCCCAGGAAATACTGATGTGGTTGGAAACAAATATGCAGTCAGATTGATCGGTGCTGCATCATTGAGGGGTGATTTGTTGCATGATGGTGAAGACTGTGGTAAAGACCCTCTGGGAGCGCATGCACAATGCAGAAGAACAGATAGAAGAACTTCTTCTAGAGAGAATGCGTCCGCAGGGGATGGACAGAGGATCTGGTAAACAGTTGTCACTAAGAGGTAAAGCAATACGGACATCAGATTATAATGGGCACCATTAGTATTGGGACTCTACGTTGGCTGTTGCAGATGATGACTGAACGATTATGGGAATGCCCCGAGTGCAATAATGTCGTTTTTTGACTCAACTCAATTCAAGTACCGCTTTCGTCATTCTACACTATGATAAAAATATGACATTTGTAGAATGCAATGAAATCAAAGTTCTGATTCGCGGAAATGTAGGATGAATCAATTGTAAACGAGGCACGTCTAAACGTGACTGAAATTTTTAATGTAACGGAACTTTAGTGGGTGCATACCCTGCAGCATTGTTGACCGTACCAAATGTTCCTATGGTGTTGTAATATCGGCCAGTCTAGAGTGACTATATAAACTGTCTACCGGGGTAAATAAATGTCTAGCAGGAGTGTCTACTGTACTGGAATACAAGAAACCATTTTTTAAATACCAGGATATAAAGCGCCACTAAACAACCGCTAGTAGTTTACTGTAGACTGGTATTAAACCGAGGTTCATATGAAATTATCTGTTAAAGCGAGGATAATAAAGTATTAACTAAACTGCAGTTAGCTGCAAATTATCTGTTAAACTTTGGTTAATTGCAAAGTATTTGCAACACCAGATTAATACCAACTCATTAATTTAACCAGGTTAATTACACGGTATTTTTAAACTAATGTTAACTGCAAATTAGTTGTTAAACTATGTTAATTACAAATTGTTTGTTAAACTGATGTTAATTCCAAATTATTTGTTAAATTGAGGTTAATTACAAATTGCGTTCATAAACAGGGTAATTACAACTATTTGTTATGCTGAGGTTTTTTTTTTTTTTTTTTGTTTTTTGTTTTGTTTTTGCGTATCCCTTACGGGACGTTGCAGTCAACACCAGCATTTTCAGCTGCTGTTGATGTACGAGGCAAGTGTTACGTTCAGTAGTTTGCCATTGCTATGCTGAGGTTAACTCCACAATACTTTTATTTTCTAGAGTTGGAATATCGTTATTGTAATGGCGAATATCTCGACAACTTTGCTGAAACTGGACACCATTCCAAAACGAGTGCAGTTTCTGGCAGAGAACTGCCCAGACAGAGAACTGTTTGTGTTTTATAATGGAGACAAGAGAACCCCCTTCACATGTGAACAAGTTTACCGGTTAGCCGGCAGGTTTGCCAGCAGGTTGCGTCA